>JBBPFQ011061758.1:0-10344 GCA_037974815.1 Kaempferia elegans | reverse complement strand
GCCACTGGCTTGGAATTTGTAGGAAGCATTGTAGTACTTATAGCTTTGCATGCACTTTTTCCGACGGAGGAGTAACATTCTTAAATCGTTTAATAAAAATAGAAGATTTTAAATGATGAGCTTCCCGCATTTTAAAAGTAATTGCATCGGTACTAACTTTATTTCAGGTGTTGGAAGTTGCTTGGTCTCATCATTGGTGGATTGAATGTTCATATTCACTATTTCCTTGCCCATTCACGATCGAGATAATGAATCTCCTCACCCTTGGCCTCCTTCTTGCCCTCGGCCTTGGTCCGTTGTAGTTAGAACTCGGAAGAGGAAGTTGAAAGTGTGAAGAAGTGGAGTCGAAAGCTTATAGAGATTGCGGAATTGAAAGTGAGAGTGTTAAAGATGTGTGTGAAAAAAATAATAAAATTAGCTCTTTATTTATAAAGTTTGGATAGTAAAAGATACTAAATTTGATAGATAAAAAAAATAGTTAAATAATCCCAACCATTAGAAAAAATATATATATATAAAAAATTATTTTAATTCTAATGGTCGTGAACCATTGAACCGTCAGTTTGAACCCGCGGTTAACCTCCGATGGATAATTTTTGAACCGAAATCGAATTAGCGAATTTCGGATCCAGGGCGTGTCAGGCGGACATGTGTCAGATGGGAAGGAGGTGGAGCGAAGCACCTACGCAATTAAAAGGGAAATATAAGAGAGCTAGAGAGGTACGGTTGAATCTTAATTGGGCTTACTTTTACTTGTCGTTGTCGCGGGAAGATCCGACCCGTTTGATTCCGTGAAATGGTTCACGCGTGGCGGGTGTGGGAACCAAACAAAAGCGGGCAATTGGGCAATCAATGTTACTCCACATCCAATGTACATATCGACGAGTCGGCCCACAGCTATCGCATTGAATGCCGGAAATCGACACAACCTCATTAATGCTCGATGCAGAGGGCCATTAATGCCCTGCGAGCCGCATACACACATATATATGGACACAGAGAAGGGACGACGCCATAAAACAAGAGTGACGGACAACGACGCCAACCCTTTTGACCATTCGTCCCAAAATAAATAAATAAAAAATTTTATACGCCAATTTCAGATTATCAGTTTTTTTTACTGTTACCGGAAAGCTATTTAAAAAACAGAGGCAGCTCTTCTACGAATTTGAATGCTTAATTTGGTAAATTATCGAAAGAAGACAGAATTAATGAAATTGAAGGTGATTAACGAAATTAAATTGTGTCAGTCGGTTTCTGTGCATGTTTCATGCACATCACTACAAAATCACTTATCGGTTCATCGGCGAAAAAATTGCATCAGCATTAAAACGAACAAAGCGAAAAGTGAGATTAATCGCTCACAGAATTGGTGATTAAACAATGCCAAGAACTAGTTAGTATATATACGTATTTATGAGCAAGTTTGCCAGCACCATCTAGCATACTGATGACGTATTATACAGTAAACCCGTGAAAAACTGAAGATGACGGTTTTCTTTTCCTTTTTCTCCATCGATCCATCACAAAATCACAAAATTTGAGTTCCTCGGTTTGAATCATTCATTGCTTCCCGTTTGGAATGAGAAGTTGAGGTCGATGCGGCGGGGCTTCTTGTTGGTGCCGTTGACCGGTACGTGAGCCGCACACCTCGGGCACCGCGGCTCCACCTTGCAGACGAGCACGTAGAGGAGGCACTCCGGGCACGCCACCACCGCCATCGCCGGCTCGCCGTTTAATTCGTCGGGTTCGTTCGGCCGCCGCTTGGCCGACGAGGAATTGGTGGTGATGGTGGTGGTGGGGGCTGAGGACAAGGAGGACCGGGAGGAGGAAGGCGGGGAGGCGGAGCCCAGGTGTACTACTGGGACCCGGGCGTCGGCGGCCAGGCGCGACTCCCTCTCCAGTGCTGATTTGACCTTCTCCAGGGTGCAGACGCTGTGGTACGCGACGGAGGTCGCCGCCGGAGGATGCTTCCGGCCGACGGATGCAGCACAGAGCCACGGCGGCGAGAGACTGAGATCGTCAAGACGAGGAGGGGCCGGACTGGGCTTCGTCTGTTGATGGCACTGCTTCGCTGACTGCCACCATGAAATTAAATGGAAACTTTCTGAAATTTCGACAATAAAGGTTCTTTTACCGAAAAAAATAATGGATGATTTAACGAATAAAAAAAGTACAGGATTTGAGAATATTTGGAAGAATGCGAGATCCGAGTATAGAATGGGAATCGAAGGTTTATTAATTCGTATAAATAAATTCTAAAAGAAATACTTGTTGATTCATCACCAGCAAACAAGTACGAGATGAACTGCAGGTGAATTGCTTCGTGGTACGATATACAGGCGTTCGTCGCAACATATCGGCGGGGAATATCGTTGCGTAGAATCGAAGAACACGATCGATATTTATGTTTCGTAATAAACACCGGAGATTAGGAAAATTTTCTTTTGTCCTTTTTTATCGCAACAAGGAATTAAAGATCCAATCCTACGGAAACCTACGAGGCCGGTGGATCGAACCCCAGCAAACTAAACAGCGAGCTCAAGGGAAAGTAAAGCGCGGTGGATTAAGGTACGGACAACGAAACGTACCGATGGAGCGAAGCGCATCTCACCGCCGGCGGTCCGGATCTGGAACTCGAGATTCACTTCGGCGGAGGTGGCGGCACCACCGTCGCCGCAGCAGCCACCGAGCAAGTCGAGAGTGACGAGCTCCGACTTCCCCTCTCCTTCCTCCTTGTAGCCATCGACCATCCGTGCCAAGGAGCTCACCTCCGCCACCATCTCCACCGCCACGACCGTACGATCTCTCTCTCCGGAAACCAGAAAGGCCGTCCTCTGCAGGCGAAAGGAAGAGGACAGACTAAAGGAGAGGAAGAGATCGGAGTGAGATAAAACGATATATATCGCACTTGGGAGAAATCCATTTTACCTATAATTTTAACAAATTGGGAAAGGGTGCGTGGTTTGTTTGAAAATACTTTTACAATTTACTCCGTTAACTTCCCTCAATTTACAACTACTGACACTTCACCCGGCCACTGCTGCAGACGACTCGCTTCCTCTCTTTCCTCTTCCCTCCCACCTCGCCTCTGAAGTAAACATGCCTCAATGCTTCATCTCTTTTTCGCGGCTATGACCGAGCGAATGACGCGATCATATGATCGTGGAATGATATTTAATTGTAATTAAAAGTGATTAAGAAAGGAGATAAATTATAAAATTAATGAGATTTTATCAAAAATATATTCTGTCTTAAATTTATGTATTAAATCCTCGAGGAGTTCATTATTAACGAGTCCGTAACGGTCGTGTTTCATTGGATTATTTCCGAGTTGATTTACCGTATGATAGCGATATTAGTTGGACTTTGACTCTGATCATTATGGCTGGCCGGCACAAAATTCTTTTAATTTAATTATTTTTATTTCGTTGATGATGGCTTATTAATTTATTTGATAGAGCAAAAATTTAGAATTATTATTTTTAAATATTACAAATTTAAATAATAATAATAATAATAATAATAATAATAATAATAATAATAATAATAATAATAATAATAACCGCCCCATGCAACCGCAATTACTTAATCTGTTTCAATTTGAACTAAACTACCGCTACTTCTCTCTCGCTGTCTCCGGCCATGGCTTCTGCGGCTCCTCTTATGATAACTTTCTTTTGCCTCCTCCTCCTCCTCTCTCTCACTATCCTCACAACTTCCCCTCCCTCCCTCATCGAAGAACTCAACCGCCCTCCGCCGCCGGACTTCGCTGCCACCGTCGCTGCCAACTGCGCCAGCGACCCCTCCCTCCGCTACTGCAACTACTCTGCCGACCTTCCCAACATCTACAAGTCCACCGTCGTCGCACGTCATCTCTGCGTCGAGTCCCGCAATCCTGACTGCAATCGCTCCTTCCCCAGGATCGACCTCCGCTCCCGCCCCAACCTCGCGCCACTCTACCTCTCCTTCGCCTTCTTCTGGGCCTATTGCCCTTCCTCTGTCCTCGCCATCGACCTCGCCAACAACTCCCTCGCCGGCGCATTCCCTTCCGCCATCCTTCAATGCACCCATATCCTCTCCCTTGACCTCAGCGACAACGCACTCGCCGGCGACGTCCCGGTCGACTTATTCTCCAACCTCCACAATCTCTCCTCTCTCAACCTCTCCTACAATCACTTCTCCGAGTGCGTCTCGGACTGCGCCCCGTTTTTCCGACTGTTTAATTCTTCCAGTTTCATTCATTCCGGGCTCCGGCCGGAAGACCACCGCCATAGCTCCGAGATCACCGCCACTGTCCTGCTACTCACAGGAGTTCTGGCTACTATTTTCTTCATGCTCTGCATCGTTTGTGCACTCGTCCGTCGACGCAAAGGCGATCGCTATCAATTCACCACGGAGGCGCTGCGGGAAGCGACTCGTGGATTCGGGGAGAGTAATTTGATTCGAAAGGGTGAAAAGGAGGATCTGTACGTCGGGAGACTGAGGAACGGACTTCAGATCGAGGTTCACGTGCAGAGAAGCAGAGCTTCCAAGGCTTTTCGCAGAGCATTCGAGGAAGACTGCAGGAGCCTCCTGCAGCTGAGGCACCGGAACTTGGCGAAGGTGATCGGGTGGTGCAATGAGAGGGAGTTGCTCGCCGTTGTCGTCGAAATGACCCACATTTGCAGCGTTGAGGAATGGCTGATTCTGCAATCGCCGCCGTGGAAGCAGAAACTCAAGGTGTTGATGGGCGTCGTCGATGGCGTCTGCTACCTGGAAGAGCACTGGCCTCGTGTTGGGTACGATATTAGAACCAGAAGCATGTCGCTGACAAGAGAGATCGAGCCTCTGATCTCTAAAGTCAGAGTTGGGAATTCAGATTCTGAATCAAAGAGTAAGTCCGCTAATTTATTGCGATATCCTGATTTCTGTAGAAGTATCTGATTAACAATCGATCGAGTGATTTCAGAAGTGCAGAGGCTCGGATTGTTTGTTTTGGAGTTGATAGCCAACAAGCGGCCGCGGGAAGTCTTTGAAGCAGGGGAAACAGGGTTGATAGAATGGGTGAAGGTGCAGTTCCCTGCGCAGGTGAAGAAACTGATCGACGAGAAGATGAAGCCAACAGCTACTGCGGTTGAGCAAATCAAACAGATCATCAGCGTTGCATTAGAAGCCGCTGTCGACGCATCGTCGTCAAGTATGAGCCATGTTTGTCGCCTCCTTCGTAAGGCCTGTGCTGTTGATCAAGAAATTCACAAGCAAACAAGATCACGATCACACAAGCATTACTAAGTGCAACCCTCTAACTTTTTTTCCATAAGAATATTGTAAAAGTTTGCAATAACTGATCACGTCAATGCATTATTACTCTTAAACTATCACTTGATAGACTCAAGGCTCAAGCAGACAAACTACAAATATGTTTCCTCCCTGCTGTTAATTTGCTGCTTAATGGCAGGAACTGGAAGTCGACTAGGCATGGTCCTGTGTGGATCTCTCCTGTGGAAGTTGCATACTTGCAATGTCCTCCCGCGGCAAATCATACAAGGAACTGTTGGCATCGCAGTTACGACCGAATTCAGAATCATCTTGCAACAATGGCTGAGTCGAGTTCCGATTTCTCCTGAATACCAAGTAAAATATTGCAGCCATGTACACGAGCATGCCTGAGAACCCAAAAACACCAGCAAATACAATGGAGGCTGTTTGCATCCCACTGTGCAAAAGCAAACTGACAAAGCCAGTGACGAGATAGTAGCTATTGATGACTACAATCAGTGAGCTTATTAGCCATGTCACCGATGCAACCTGCAGCAACAGTATACGAGAGTTATCTTATAGATGAGCAGGGATTGCCCAATGATTGGTATCTAGAAGATTTTCTCTTTGGATATACAAATTCTAATTAAACCTGTAGATGAACAAGGTTTTACTGGAACTACAAATCTACAATCACCATCTCGGTTGACAATTGTCTCAGTAAGGCATTCTGTGAAAACCTACCGCAATAGAATTGGAATATGAACCCATCTTGGTCTTACTGCTCGTGAACTTCAGAAGCGGGACGAGAGCAAAAGGAAGCTCAAATGATAAAATCATCTGCATAAAACTGACTGTTAGCTAAGTGATCTAGAACTAGGATCGATCAAACAGAAAGGGCAAGGTTACAGGAGGCAACATTTTAACTTCAGAAAGGGATTTTGTAGCTGCAAAAATATTTTGTTAAAGTTTAATCATCATGGAAAAGATAGTAAGTAGTTCATATACCGAAGATATAATAATCAGCTTTCCAGCTGCTGCAGATCCACCAATTAATGCAACTATGAGACTTGGCACAATTGCTAAGGATCGGGTCAAAAGGTTCCTTATCCACGGTGAGATCCGTAGATCAAGAAATCCCTGAAAAAGGAAAACAAATTCCATTTAATGCTTCAACACTATTCAAATACATCCGCAGATCAAGAAATCCCTGAAAAAGATCTTTGTTTATTCCTTTCATTCCAATGAAAGGGAAGCTGAGAGTAAAAAAGATTTCTTCAAAACGATAAATAATAAGAGAGTGATAACCTGCATGACATATTGTCCAGCATATGTTCCTGTTATAGTCGAACTCTGGCCAGATGCTAGTAAAGCTATTGCAAACAGCTTGGAACTCCAGTTTCCGAGAACATTCTTGATGAGAAAAAGTAAATCTGTAGTCAGCTTATCGTGCATAAATCACAGCTAATAGTTAGCACAAATAAATAATCACCTCAACATGAGGCAGACAACAATAAGTCACAATTCAAGCTTGAGATATTCCAATTCAAATGGACAAATATGCATCTTTATGCTCAGAATAACATTAAACTGGTGCTCAGTATACATTCTAAAACCGTGCTAGTCATGTATACCTTCAGGAGAAATGATGCTTTATTGAGGTCAAGGTCACTGCAGTTTTGCTGATCTTCAGGGTTTAGATTATCAGAGCTACAAACAGCACCGCTCACAGAAATAACAGACACATTAATGAGAAAGGCCACTGCAAGAGCAAATGCACTTTCAATGGTGTAAAACCTGCAGGCCTCCTATAGAAGAGAAACATGATAAGTGGTTGACGACATACTTGAGAATTCTGATAAATATATATGATAGCTAAAACAACAATTCCTTGAAAAATGAAGTTTCTTCTACTACTTGTACAAAATGTGAAACTAAAAGAATAGTCGATGGAAATAGAAGAAATTATTCACCTTGATGCCCCGAGCTGAGCGTGGTATTTTCCTGGAGAGCACCAATGCTGAATGAAGGAAAAGGTTGTGCCTACATTGAATCACATATGATGACCTCAAACATATATGATAAACCTTCTTGTTTAGTAAAAGAGAAACTTACGGCATCACCATCGCACCAAGTAGTGAGATAGCTAGACCTGTGGAACCATTTCCTTTAAGCTGAGGGACAAAGAGTCCCTTAAAAACTTCTGAAGACTTTGGCTTTGCATAGGCAAGTTCAGAAAAGAAACAACCAGCCATCGTGAGTACCAGAAAAGCTATAAATAATTCGAGTTTCCTTACCTGCAAAATGTTTTAGAGGTGCAATAAGTAGAAGTGTGAAAGTATTAAGTCCAAGGGAAAGGCATGTTCCTTTGTAAGTGTAGGTATCCTGCTGCTTTCTAAAATCAAAATGACAACACTAATTGACTATAACCATCACTAAGAGTTTTCTTATTAAATTTTTGAGGTGAACAGCATACAATCCACTGATTATAACAATTAGGTTCGTAATTACGAGTAAAACAACTGCTAAAAAATATTATTGCAATTGAGAAACTCATCTTACCCCATATTGTTGTAAATATAGCAGCAGCAAAGTACTCAACCCTGTGATAAGAACACCACACCATACAGGTATTTTGAAGAGCATATTCAAAGCAAAAGCTGTTCCAATAACTGCAAAGAACAATGGAGGCAAGATCATGAAGGTATTGAGAGAGGTCTGTTCCTTCTATAAGATGATCTATAAGATTACTTTAGTTGCATGATACTTGAGGAAAAAACAGAGAATTAGGCTGGAAATGTTGATACCTTCAGGAATATCACATGCAACAACTGCAAGTTCAGCCAGAAGCCACAGGATAAAGTTAGGAACCCTCGTGTATTCAGCTCTGCAATGCTCAGCTAAATGTTTCCCTGCAAGTGGAGGTTTCTTTGAAATTTGAGAGATATTGAGGCAAGAACAGCAAGGAAACTATGTCTCTCTCTAAGAGAGAGACCTGTCACAACTCCTAGCTTGGCTGCAAGTGACTGAATGACTAAGGCAGAACAGGAAGCCAAAAGTATGATCCAAAGTAACTGGACAATAGATGAAAATGACTTACTTCAGTGAATTAACAAAGTTACTAATCACTGAAAAATAGCAATAAATTATATCAACTGTAGAATATATGCACCTCATACTTGAACTGTGCACCTGCCTGTAAATCTGTCTCAACTATATATCACAAAACAACTGTAAATATGTCAGCCTGGAATATGATGGACTGAAAAGACTATAAAGGAAATAATAACAAAACAAAACAAAACCGAAATAACTTACAGTTTCCAGGATCAATATATGCAATAGAAACAAGGAATCCTGGGCCCATATATGCAAACAGAACTTTCCAATCTTTCCTCTAGAAAACAACCATGCAGAAATTACACCAGTCATCCATAATCATAATTTGATCGAAAAGGGAAAAACTTCTATAAACAGAGGACTATTTTGTGAAGGTTTTCATTAAGGGCACTATGCTAGAACCATGACTTTTCTTCTATACCCGAAAGGTGGTATTTAAGTATACAAAGACTAGCTTTATTCATAAACTAAAAACTATTATCAAACAAGCCTAGTGAAATCAACTGAAATTCTCCAAAATTAAACAATATTATCAACACACATGTTAGCCCCAATTCTATGTCGGGGTTGGGTAGATGCATCTTATTCTTTGTTGAACTATATGAAGATAAGAACTAATAATGAGGAGATATTTGAACAAACAAATTGAAATAATTTCTATCAGTAAACAAAGTCATACCTCAGGAACAATGATCTGATCCACCTCAATGTTCTCGATGAGAGGTAAAGTATTACCGCGAGATACACCACCATTTTCATTGCTCGTGATAAATTGGGATGGCCTGGAGCTACTTATCCTCATCTGTGAGGAAGAAACAGACCCTTTGAGAACTGAGCTATACAATGCATCAATAAATAAAGAGCCCAGCTCTCAATCCAATTCAAAGAATAACTTCCATCAGATTAGTAATCACAACTTTTTCAAAAGAACGGCGGTTAGGTCACAGAATAACGAATCGAGTACCGCTCCATATAAATATAAGAAGCCAGAATAAAACAAGTATAGCACAATCCTCAGATGAGATGTCCTTCCCATAAACAACCCAAAGGATGTAGTAGCTAGCTAGTTTGGAAAAACAAAGAAAAAGCAATTCATGCCGAGAAGTGTGTTCCATAATCTAAAGTAGGAGGAACGAGTGAAGCAGATTAAAAGAAGTATTGTTTGTTTTGGAACTCGTTTGAGATGAAGAAAAAGGGTAAGAACAAAGAAACCTGGGGTTCTTGCAGCGTGAAGTTGCCGTGAAACCCCGTCTTACAGTGCCTGTTAAAGGATGTTCCTAAGCTTTTGAAGTCTATGCCGGTTAACGAAAGAAAACATTGTACCATTGAAGTAAAAACAGGTGAAGCCGCACCATAGGCTAGGGATCCCTCTACGATGATCTAAACATTCTGAAAGAGATTAAATCTCGGAGGACATTTGTATAAACACCCCATATCAACTATACTAGAGTGCAATTCAACCCAGTGTCGATATTTGAAGGATGTTCTTAATAAATTGATTGGCTCAGCCGAGAAAAGTCCAATTCAGTGGTTCAGAACTAAAGTGATTTGGAAATCCAGGCAACTAAACTGGAGCTAGAGCACGATTTGATCTAAAGTCAGACTCTAAGACCTTAGCACGGTGGAAACTAATGTAGGTCAAGACACGAGAGCCATCCGTCGCTGGTTTGGTCTAAAGAGGAGATGGATAAGGACTGAATGGGCGGCGCAGAGCCGATGCTAAGCTACTTTTCACCATTTTTATTTTTGCAAAATGCACGTTTCGCAAAGTAGTGGGTGGATCAATTGGGACTCGGTCAAGGTCTACACTTCTCAATGGTACTGTGTCATACTATCGTAAAGCATCGTTCGATTAATTAGTCCGAAAGTAACGCGCGTGGAAGAAAGTGCTTCCAGTACTTCGGATTAAGAGGTGTCCCACTCAAAGCACACAAAGTCAAAGAAGGAAGTCGAACACTTCTGTCGAGGCCGACTCAATACATA
>JBBPFQ011061648.1:0-10344 GCA_037974815.1 Kaempferia elegans | reverse complement strand
AAGGATATCATAGGAAATGAAAACAAAGTGAAAGAAAACAAAAGGAAGCAAGTTTCAAGGTTAATAAGCAAAAGAAATGCATGAAATTGGAGTTAAGTGGAAGATATTGATACATTAAAGGATATGTGTATGTGTAGCTCAATTTCCTCTTTGAAACTCTTCTCACTATTTGTTACCATGAGTTTAAACATCCTATTTGGTTTTCTGAGTCCATTGATGCTTAACTTGTCATATTGGCACAGAATTGGCACATTCACTGAACTTACAATATAAATTCTGCAAAACAGAATTTGCAGCCTTGATTCATTCATTTCAACTTCAATTCTAGTCTAGCTAAGTTAAATTCCAGAATCTGATGTCCAGCTTGTAATTACAGTTCAAGGTGCTCTTTTGATGCATTAAAATTCAACTCAAGTTTCTGCATTTCAGAATGAAGCTCATTTCTGGACATCTATTGGCTTTAATTTTCAGAATATGTGCGCAACTCCCCCACACTTAGATTTTTGGCCGTCTCGGTCAAAATAGCTTGAATTAACATAGTCAAGTAGTATTCTAATCTGTATTTCAAATTGGTATAGCTAATTTCAGGAAATCAAAGCTGCAACTCAAGTTTGATCTCTGCACAATAACCTCCTTAGTATTCCCAAATAGCTTTCAGTCTCCAGCCTGTTCAACCCATTCGAAATCAGTAATAACAGATGCCAGCAGCTCCAGAAACATTTCAGAATTTCATGATTACATTTCAGCAATATCTAAAGCCGAAAATCTGCAATTCCCATTTGTAGAAAACAAATGAATGAAGGAATATCTATAATAAGAGACTTTAAGAAAATCTTGGCACACAACCTAATGAAGTTGACACCTGGATTTAAAATTTCAGTAAAGTTAAAACCTCAATAGATCAAGTCTATTCCAAATAAAAATCAGCTACATCTTCACTTAATTCAATTCCATATCAGAATTCACCATCTGATCACTTATCAGATTCTAGGTACAATTTCAGAAATTGTAACGCAGCAATTCACTACACTTTATCAAAAATTTAATCACTACTTCAAGTATTTTTGATACAACTTGATACACCAAAACTTGCTCAATCTCTAAGTTCCTGATGCAGTTTCATCCAATTTCAGTTTTATTTTGGTAACCATTAAGTTTACATTTCTCTCTTTGTAGTGTTGTCATACTTACAATTTAGCAGCTTCAAACCAGCAAATTTTTCATCTTCCAATCCTGTACAAGCTTATATCAACTCCTGAAATAACCTTCAACATTCCAGCAATAACAGTGTAACTCAAAATACAAATAGTAATCAGCTCAAATCACAGGAATTGCAAATCCTGTCACTGCCTTCCAAAGCAATGCAAACTGTTTTAATGAAACTGATCAGAATTTATCACTTGAGATGCTAAACTTGCACAACCGGATTTGTTTCCAAACAGAATTCACAATTACTGAATTTTAGCCTCTACTATTTAGTGTAGTCTTCATATTAACAGCTTCAACCATCTCCACAGTAGAGTCTCACAGCAGAATTTAAGCAATATTTACAGTATCTGATTTCTGTAACAGTTAGGTTCCGGTCATGTTTCAATTTCCAGCAATTTCAGATTTCAAAACCAACCTTTTAAATCCCCAAACATCAATTATATCTTTAATAAACAGCCCTTCTCACTTTGGAATACTGCATTCTCCACTTCCTAATCTCTGTTCCTGACATGATACAAATATGGCACAACTACCATACTGATTTTAAATTTAGTACTTTCAAGACTTTTCTTCAACAGCAGTAACTTTCAAATTCAGCAAATCCAGAAATCAGCTTCATCAATTTAGACATCAGCTTAAAACCTTCAACATTCCGAGTTTTATTACCAATTCTTGCAAGATTTCAGAGTCAAATTTAACTTCCAGAAAGCCAACTCTTACATCCTCAGCAGCTTCCAAGTTCCTACATACTCAGCACTATTAATTCTGAGTTCAGACTTCAAAACAAATTCTGAACTTTCTTTCAGATCCAGTATTTAAATAATTCAGCTACACAAGCTGAAACTTGAATTCAGCATTCATGTTGCAACAAGTTAATTTCCAGATGCAGAATTTCCAATCCTAGCCATGAACTTTGTGTAGACTTCTTCATTTTAGTTTTCTTTTAGTTTCAACCTTTAGTAATTGTTCCTTTTCACTTCAGCTAGCTTCCATCACTCAAGGTTTTAGCTAACCTCATCAGACTTGCACGAGCTTCATTTGCAGATTCATATTCCAGCAATTTATTAACAGCTTCAAAAATTAGCTTAGCAACATCCGCAGTTTAAACAAATTCAGATTAGCCATACTATTTAATACTCCTTAAGGTTTCTGGTGTTGCTGGAAAACATTCAATTCCTTTTACAGAATCTGATACCAAACTAGCATGAATCAGCACTTACAAATTTCCAGCTTCCAAAGTGTATCTATTCCTGTTTCAGCATGCTATTAACCCATTTCAGATTGCTAAGCTGTTTAGTTTATATGACTTCACAAAATCCCAGCCATAAGACATTGAGCACTTCGAGCTATACTTCATGCAATATTAGGAAATGACATCCCGAATTTCCAATAAATGCATAGCAATGTTCAATATTTATGAGTTTCTTCAGGTTTTGAATGGCTACATTTCAAATTTGCAGCTTGCACAATTCAGAACAGCAAGTATCAATCCTTTCCGATTAGAATTCAGAAATAACTTCCAGCACATCTTGCACAGATTTCCCACTTCAGCAACTTCATTTCAGTATTACTTCAAGCTTGGAACCATCTCGTACTACATGTCCTTTGCATCTTGATAAACTATTCACCCATCCAAAAATGGAATTAAAATCTTGATACCTATTTGGCACTAGCTCAGCTCTCAGCAATAGCTTCCAGAATTCATAATTCAGGAATTCAAGTTACTAGCAGTTCAATTCCAGCAATTCCCAGCCTTTCATAAAATTACAGCCATGCTCAGTAGTAAATTTAAGGTTACGGAAGCACTGCACTTCCAGCAGGGTTCAATAAAATCCCAGCTTCACTCCTCAGATTTGTAACAACTCTGTGATTTGCAAGCTCCTGAAACTCCTCATCAAACTTGTACTTGTAGAATTTAATATCTCCTGAACTCACACTCACAGTTTATCATCCAATTACAATTTCTTAAGTTCTTGAAAAGGCATTGCAATATCTGCACATATCAAGTTGCATTTCAGAATTCTTTCTTGCCAAATTCAATAAATTTTTGAGCTTGATAACTCCATCAGAAAGACATACAACACTTGATCATACAACTTCAAGAGCTCTATTCATTTCATTCATTGTTTCCAGTAGTACTTCACAGCTCTCAACTTTTGTTCATTTACTCATCCATTCAAATCCAGCACTCCAATTTCCAGAAGCAGGTATAGCTCATGTTCCATCAACTTTCATAGAGCACTAGCTTGGATTTAAATCAATTCCAACAGTGAGCATTTCCAGATTAGTTTCCAGCATTTGCAGTTTTATCTAGCAGCATTTATAAATTCTGATTTCAACTTCAAAATTTCAGCAGGGTTTTAGATCTTTACAGCACAGAAAGTTTTTCCAATTCTAGTTCATATAATCTATTTCACTTGTTTCTTAGTTAACACTTAACAACATGAATTTCCTTGTACCAGCAACAACATAGCTCCCAACATTGCCAACTCAAAGTTCGAAGCTGCATTCTCCAGACTTGCATCCTCCAAATCAGCCAGCTCCATCACAGATTCCAAACTCTGATTCAAAACAGCTTGTGCCAAATGAATTCTCTTCTTCTCCAGAAATTCAGCTCATATGCAAGTTGGATTCTAGATTTCCATCTTCTCCAAGCTCGTTAAGTTGATACAAGACTGATCTACCATTTAACACTACAAGTTCTTGACATCAGCAAGATCTCTTCATTAATCTAAAGATCAAATCAAATTCTTGATACCCTTTGGCACACTTCTTGAAGCTCCATTCTTCAAATTTTAGAATTTTACAAGAACTTTTTCAGATTAGAAAATCAGCCTCTTCTCAATAAGTTTGGCACATCCTCGATACATAAGTTGCTAAAATACATTTCGCTTGCAAAAACATAAAGCTAGCTGCAGTCTAGCCATTTTTCATTCAAAACTTCAAAAATTTTAGCAACTAACATCGAAGACAATTAGCCTTCCAACATGCGATCTCCTCCCCCACACTTAAAATTTTAGCCATCTTGATCAAAACACATTACATATCAATTAATGCATCCATATACAAGAAGAAAGTCAAAGAGTCAAGAGAAAATGTGAAAAGACAAGGTTAAACCTAACTAAAATGTGTGTCACGACGAAGCCACTCAAATTAAAATACTGAAACCCCTTAAACTAAAATACAGAAATGACATAGTATAGGGGCCCAGGTCAATCTCTCTCAAGGAACTAGTAATGGTGTTTGAATTAGATCTTTGAAAACTTTTTTTTTTAATTTTCTTAATATGAAACAGAATTTTTGGGGTTTTCTTTAATGAACCTAAAACAAGAAAATTGAATCTAAACTAAAGCAAAATAAAATGAAGAAATGAACTAACTAAACTAATAGGAGTGAAGCTCACACAATTAAAACCCTAACTTAAGCTACATCCTAATGTAAGCACGGTAAAAATCTAAAGCTAACAACTAAATCTAAGGCATGAAACTAAAAACTAATGACTAAACTAAAACCGAGCTTAAACAAAATCTAACTAGTAATGAAACCTTAACCTAATCTAACGAAGATGCATTAACAAATGAAATCTAGCTTAACCTAGATCTAACAAGCAGCCCTAACTTAAGTATGCAATTAAAGAACCTAACTTAGGCTAACAAAGTAGAAAACTAAATCCAACAAAGAATTTTACTGCTCATTAACTAAAGGAATTAAAATGCTAACAACCACTAGAATTCAAATGAGCTCAAGATTGAATGCTAACCCTAAACATCAAATTGAAACCGAAACTTGAAACAAAGAAAATACTTAATCTATTCTAACTACTCTAATGTGCCAATTTTAAAGATTCAAATGCATTGAACTAAGAAAATTAAACAAGCACCTATTGCAACTAAAACTCTTACTGATGCACTAACCTAAGCTAGATAAATCCTAAATCTAAGCTTTAAAACTAATCCTACAACTTGAACAGAGCTTGTAGAATTCAGAATTGCACAAAAATAAAACTACGCTTAGCAACTAAACTACAATTAGCATCAAAACTAACTAAAAGCAAAACAACTCAGAAGGTTAGTAATTCGGGGGTTTTGGAACTGAAATTCAATGAAACAAATTGAGAATTTATCAGATCTAAGCAACTAATATAGAAAACATGAATGAAGATAACTAAGAACATCTCCTCTTCCAAATTCGTATCACAACCCGTCTCATCCTTGCCATCGCAAACGGATTTGCACCAAGTATCCCTAGCACAAACACTGGCAATCGAGCTCCACATTTACAGCCACCTCTACAAGCTCTCGGATTCGAAGATTCACAGAGAAGTCACTCGCCAGCACAAAACTGATCATCTGAAGAAGTATCCCTCACACAAGCTGCTCATCATCGCCATTCGTCAACCTCCGAATAAGCTGAGCTCAAAAGCATCCCTCTGAGCTGTTCGCCGTAGAAACAACTCCACTGGTTCCACAAATTGCCGCCAAATCAGAAGGAGATGTCGGAGAAGAAGAACGCGACCCGCAGCTCGCCGGTGAGCCAATTTCGTCTGAAAAATGGTGCTGATAGAAGGGAAACTCAATCGCCAATAGAGAAGGATAGGATCTGGATCAGAAATGGAAGAAGGGAGCCGCCGGCGTCGCACGCGCGGAGAAGGGAATGTCACGGACACTGTAGCAAGCTCAATTCCTAAATTCGTGATTTCTTCTTTAATACCCGGATTTCTCTGATCTGGGTTCACTAGAAGTAATGGTCAGTTCAACCTCAAATCAAGGACGGTTCAGCACAATTCCGCGTCAAATCAGGTTTGGTTCAATGAAATTGGGATCCGGTTCAAAGGAATTTAGGGTTTGGGATGATGTAGTTGAGCTTGAATCAAGTTATTAGGTCCAATTAGGGTTCGGTTCAAGCCAATTTGAACCAATTCCTCCTTACATAAGTGAAATGAACCCAATTAACCCCAAATCTCGACTCGGTTGACTTGGTTTGACTTGAGTCAACTTCTGCCATCTCCCTACATGGCCAAATCCAAATAATCAGTAATTAATCGTGCTAAAATAAGGAGAATTATAATTAGGTCCAAAAAAATCATCAATTTGCAAATAAGACCTAATACATGAATATCCAAGCACAAGTAACTCAATAATTAGTCCAAAATCAACCAAAAATATGCATCAACAAGTGTATTATCAGTCAACAACATAATGACTTCAATCCATCATGTATAAATTGAGAGTGATATCAATGACTAATTCTCACAACGGATTTTTAAAGTGGCTCTCTACCTAATCTCACATTCATGTAATGGTGGAGCAAACTCAAGCTACTTATGTTTCATGTACTACCAATGCTTTCTTATATTCTTCATTTCACCATTAATTTCTGAATGCACGCCTATGAAGGTTGATGAAAAAGAAAACAAGAATCATATCAAAGCAAGACAAAGTGTGTTGTAAAAGTATGAGGAAAATAGAATTCAATGTGATGATTGCAATGGAGTGTTATATAATCAAACTCCTTGGCCATGTTCCCTTCTTATCTTTGCCGAACTCACTAAATTCCATTTCTTTTATTCCCACTGATTAAATTCCACACTGCTTCACAATTCCAAACAGCAACTTCAATCCCAAATTTTTTGCACAAATCAATTAGTTTCAGTTTGCATTTAATCAAAAGCAAATGCATTTTCTGCAATTCTGTTTCAAATTCCAGCTTCTAGGTTTCCAAGTATAAAGTCTATAGAAGTACTGGAGAGTGAAGAATATCATTTGTTTTGCAAATACCAAGGATTCTCTAGAGTTTCTCAATGATTAAAAAAATTGCCGACAAAAGTTTGGTACAAACTTGATACAATCTCCAATCTGCCTTTTTTCTATTTCTCACTACTGCATTTCTATATTTGTAACTTTTACTCCCAATGATAGCTTCTAAAATTTGCTTAAGGTTGACAATTTTCATAAGATCAAGTTCCTACTCATTCTTCTCAGCTGTGACCAATCTCCACAAATTCAGTTCAGCAATTCCCATTTTAAAGCTGGTAGCACTGATATAAAATGCTTCTTAAACTGAATGGCACTCTTCCCATTTAATCCTCATACTGTCCTCAGCCATTCATTGCATTTCACTTACTGTTTTCTAATGGCTGGACTTTCATTCAAAGTCTATGAGTTACATTACATTTTGGCATATTTAATAAAATAAATGACACTCAACATTTGAATTACACCCTCTCCCGCAACTTCCTAGTTCAATTTCAGCATCTCATAGTTTTAGAAATTTAAAATTTGCACAAAAACAATTTGTGGGAGACAAGGAAAGAAGTTAACACCATTTGTTACAGAAAAATACAAGACTTCACTTAATTCCTCACTAATTTTGCACGCTGGTGAGAAAGGATTAGTGCACACTTGATACAAACTTTTAAAACTGTTTTCTGTTTTGTCTCTTACTGCTCCCAATGCATTTCTGAAGCTAATCTCTATTTTCACACTTGAAAATCCCCTCATTTTCACTTGTAGCTATTACTTTGTTAGCTGTGGCATTTGTCTCATTTCAAATAACTTCAAATTCGAACACTTCCATTTCCATCAGTACTCTTCTTCAGAAATCAGTAAACTCATTTCATTCTCATTAAGCCTTAAATATGTGCACTCTTTTTTTTAATCTTAGCAATGCAATTCATAGCTAAGTTCCCTCTTTGGATCTTACTAAACCTTCTGTACTTTAAGGTTATGCATTTCTAGCTATTATATTCCCACAATTCAGGTTAAGCTCTCTGGAATATTAGCTCACCAATTTCCGGCCCTTCATTGGAGCTACTGAAATTAATTTTTCAGCTCCCAAGCATCTTCTGTAGATTTCTCAAAGATACAGGAATTAAAGTCTAGAATGTTGATACAATCAATGAAAGAAGGTAACACCAATTGGCATTGAAATCAAGTGTTATACTTAAAATTCAAATCAGTAGTTGCAAAGAATGTGCTTGGAAATTGTCTATGTTTAGTGTATCAGTTTTTTTGTGTGCCATTTCTGATATTGCTCTAAGAATTCAACTCCAATGAGTTTGTAAAAACACATTTAACTTCTTTGAATTGATTTAGAATTTAGCACATTAACCTTTATTTGACTCAAGAGAATTTGCTACAATCACCCATTCTTAATACACCTTCCATGCTTTGAATTTAATAACATATACATATTTGCCTTTAATTTACTCAGTAGCCTCATATCATAACAGAAGTTTTTGAAGTTGATACAAAACATGTCTTAATCCAGCAGCTGTCATTCTGAATTGATACATTTCTAGAACAAAGATTGAACCAACATTTCAGAAACCAACATTTCAGAAATTCTAGTAATTTATAGCAACTTCCATAAACTCAACACCTGTCACAAAGGTAAAAAGAAAAAGAAGTGTACATTTAGAGCACACTTTGCTGAAATGATACTCTAGAATTTTTGCATAGTTTCAGAATTAAGAATTCAACACAATCCTACCCTGCTTAATAATACTTTAGCTCAGGTACAAGTTTCATTCAACACTATAATGTTCAAAACATGGATTAAAAACCTTGCTGCTCAAAAACAATGTTCATTGGTACCCTTTACAACTTGTTTAAGCTTGGATCATTTCCCTCAACAGGACTTGATGTGAGCTTATAACTACGTGTCACGCCAAGCCACTCAAATTTATATACTGTAACCCCACAACTAAAATACAGAAATGATATAATATAGGGGTCCAGGTCGAATCTTTCAAGGAACTAGTCAATGGTTGTTTGAATTAGACTTTAAAACTCTTTTTGGTATTTTTGGGATCTGAAATGTGGTTTTTGGGGTTTTCTTTGATAAACATAAACAAGAAACTAAATTTAAGACTAAAACGAGATTAAATGAAATCTAGCTAAGTAAATTAACAAACTTAAAACTCTAAACTTAACCTATACTAATTAAGCATGAATCTAAAGCTAATCGAGCTAGAATGTATCAACAAACAAAATCTAGCTTAAACTAAACTTATCTAGTATGAAAACCTAATCTAGCATGCAATTCAAAACTCTAAACTAATCTAACAAAGTTGTAACCAAATTCTCTTAACAAGCTAAACTAAAGATTCAATTGTAATGAAACAAATGAAATTAAGCTACATCTACTCATCCTAAATTCTGATTTCCATTAAAAGGAAACACTAACCCTAATCCTAAAACTTGAAACAAAATTAAAAGGAATTTCAAAAGCAAATTGAACACATTTAAAACATGAAACGGGAAACATAGCTAATGCTAATCTATTACAATGGAAATGCATCATCTAAAATTTGAATTAGTATCCAAAGACAAACTAAGAACTAATCCAAGGTTTAGGAAACAAAGCTCAACAGAATTGAATTAGACGTAAATAGAAAACAAGGAAATTGAAACAACACAAGTTCATCTCCACTTCCAAATTCAAATACAACCCTTCTCATCCTTGCCATTGCAAATAGATTCGCACCAAGTATCCCTAGCACAAACACTGGCAATCGAGCTCCACATCCACAGCCACCTCTGCAAGCTCTCGGATCCAGAGAAGTATCAGAGGTATTCATCCGCCAGCTAAAAACCGGTCACCGAAGAAGTATCCCCCTCACAAGCTCCTCATCATCGTCATTCTTCAACCTCTAGACAAACTGAACTCAGAAGCATCCCTCTGGTAGCTTGCCGGAGAGAAAATCTGCATTGATACAACAATCGTCGTCGCACCTGTAACGCCCACCCTCTTACTACTAGGGTGAATGCTACTACTGTCTAAATTCTATAATCATGCAGAAAATACTTGCGGAATAAAACTAAGTCTTTAACATGCTTTTCAAAATAAAACTGAAAGTTGCAATACAATCTCCTTTATAAGCTGAAAACTAAAAGGAATTAATTTTCTGGTGTCCTCAGATCTACCATACTTAGCCACACCACACACACACCATCGCCTCGTCGTCTTCCTCTAGTTCAGTTTCCCTTTTCCCTTATCTACAGTAGGAGGAATGCAAACTATAAGCAACGCTTAGTAAGAAACAATCTACTCACCAAAAACATGCATCTCAATATCAAAATAGATAACTATGCATATATACTGAACTGAAACTGAAACTCTGAACAAACAAGT
>JBBPFQ011061219.1:0-10349 GCA_037974815.1 Kaempferia elegans | reverse complement strand
AACACGCATCCCGCGAGTCACGCGTCGCCCTCCCGCCGAAGGGTAGGTTGCGACAGTTGGCGACTCCACTGGGGACTATTTTTAGAGAGTTAGGCCATTTAATCTTGTGCAAATTTTGCCATGACTTACTCCTTTGTTGGCTTCCCCTTATTATGTTCTTGTATATATAACTCTTTGATGCTTTTAGTGCATTTTTTTTGTATGCATGAGGTAAATATTTATTCATTTGATGCACACAAACACTAACACTATTTGCACACACGGTGAGTTGAAAAAGGGCCCTATACCCGGGTTCGTGGGAACATAAGGAGTGGAGGTGAATCCGTGATCATGCTAGGTCTCCGACTTGCTTGATTACAGTGAACCCTCATCTAGAGTTTTTCTCTTTGAAAACATATTGTTGCTAGTAGTCCCTACTGCTGCAGTATGTTCTTCGAAGGGGATGATACCTCTAGAAACCATCAAGAGAGATATGACTACCTTGGGGGTTATCACTAAAAGCCTAGTTAGCTCTCTCCCTTATAGGTCCCTTAAATAGGGGCACGGAGCAAACACGCTGCGTGCCATTTTTCACACTGCCATGCATAAGTATCATATACCCTTTTGCTTATATTTGTTTGTGAATATTGTCGTACTATGTACATCCCCGTGTTGTGCCTTTCGCATATGCATCATGCGTGGGTTTCGTCTTTGATCCCCTCACTTTAGCAAACCGACGGAGGGTCCGTGTCGCCTTCTTAAAAAACATACGTTGGGTGCCATGCTGCCCAAACGTTGTATCCAAGAAGGAAACAATTTCTCGGGCTCCCGTATTCGTAAATTGCATCTGTGTCATATGCATTTCTTCATGCATTCATCCATTCCACCCATGATAGATGTCGGAGTTTTGATTCGCACTAGATTTTATTTCACTTTAGTAAAACATGGGATCAAGTCAAAAGCCTTCGCTTAAAAAGAGGTTCTATCAAGTCAAAATCAAGAGCTTAGAGGTCACCAGTTTACGAAAGTTGGGGCAATTAATGGGTCAACTTCAACGGCAAGCCTTCCGCAAAGCCTATGGTAAGCATTTGGGACCTAGCTAGGGTAGAAGTCTCCATGGAACCAATTGCCTCCCTCGCCCAGTATTATGATCAGCCGTTGAGGTGCTTCATCTTTGGGGACTTCCAGCTATCACCAATGGTGGAAGAATTTGAAGAGATCCTAGGATGTCCTCTAGGGGGAAGGAAACCATACCTCTTCTCAGGGTTCTACCCCTCATTGGCCAGAATTTCTAAAAAAGTCCAAATCTCGGCGCAGGAATTAGACCGCCAAAGGCAAGTCGAAAATGGGGTGGTCGGAATACCGAGAAAATATTTGGAGGTAAAAGCAAGAATCTTGGCAGATAAAGGCGAGTGGACCCCATTCATAGATATTCTCACACTGTTGATTTTCGAGGGAGTCCTCTTTCCAAATGTGGATGGGTTGGTGGACCTGGCAGCGATCGACGTTTTTCTCGCCTATCATAACCACAAGGAAAGTCCGGTTGTCGCTATGCTAGCCGACCTATATGACACCTTCGACCGAAGATGTGAAGAAAGCAATGCAAGGATTGTTTGCTGTACTCCAGCTCTCTATGTGGGGCTGGTTTCACACCTTTTTCTCCAAGAAGGTAGGCCCGTCTATCCGCTACAAGGTTACCGCTCGTGCGTCGAAAAAGGAAAGGCGAATTGGGACCAACTCTTGGCTAGCATGGGGGGGCGTCTGTTAATTGGTTCCCTCGCTAGAAGGAAGGAAGAATCAAGATTCTATCTTCATGCGAAGGATGTCCAAATGTTCCCTTGATGGGAACAAGGGGTTGTATTAATTATAATCCCGTTCTCACCATAAGACAGCTTGGCTACCCCATGAGAGGAGCGCCATTAGACGAAAGCATCACGCCTTTCATCGCACGGGGTTTTAGTGACCACAACGCGAGGGTACTCCAAGGAGTTCGCAAGGCATGGGATGCGGCGTGAAGAAAGGACAGAGAGCTTAGGGGAAGCAGTAATGGGATCATCGGCGGCTATCATAAGTGGCTGAGAGTCCGAACACAAGGATTGGATTGGCTCCCAAATCTAAAGACTGTGAGAGACGATGAGGTTAAAGCTTCGGAAGAAAGTGATGAGGTACAAGCCCTAAAGGCAGAGCTTGAAAGAGCCTGGGTAGTCGAAGAGAAGTTCAAGTCCATAGCCATCAAAGTCTGAAAAGAGTATGATGAACTAAGGGACGTCAATATGGCCACCGCTGAAGCCTTGGAACGAGAAACCAAGAAGGCCCGAAAGGAAGAACACGTGCCAGCAAAGTTTTGAGGGGCTTTATAGGGCAGCAATAGTAAGCTCAAGCTCCGAAGAGGTGAAAGGAATCATCACGGGTCAAAGGCATGATCTTGAAGGACGAGCTAAAGGCTTACCTTAGGTCGAAAAGAAATTTGTCCCAACAGTTAAGCGAGACTGAAGGGAATATGTGGGCCATCATCGATGAGTGCAAAGAGAAGCTAAATCTAGCGGCGACTCACGAGCAAAGGCTAGAGGATGAGTACGCCAAGATATCAGCAGAAAGGGAAGCAAGGGAAAGGGTAATTGATTCATTGCACCAAGAGGCAACAATGTGGACGGACCGATTTGCTCTTACTTTGAACAGGAGTCAAGAACTTCCCCGATTGCTAGCCAAGGCCAAAGCAATGGCGGACACCTACTCCGCCCCCGAGGAGATCCACGGACTTCTCAGCTATTGTCAGCATATGATAGACTTAATGGACCATATGATTAGAAACCGCTAGGAAGTTTGTATTGTCGCTCAGATCTTGACTAGTTATAACTTTTTGAATAAAATGAGTTTATCCCACGTTTTTACTCCAAAAATCAGTGCGAATCAAGTCACTCCCGCATTTTATCTCTAGCATGCATTGTATGTTGGTCTCGTCCTTTGTCACGGGAAGCCGGAAGGTCCATATCACCTTCTTAATTGTACACATGGGGCACTGCGCCCCCAAATGCGCAAGTAAGAAGAGATAATTTTCCGGGCTCTCGTGTCCGTAAAATGCATTCATATCATGCATCGCATAAGCATCTCTTCATAACATCATAATGAACATATCGTTCCTGCATTTGTCCGTTATCATATTCCAGCCTCACATTTTGCATGAGTCATGGCATCATCATGCATATGCGTTCAACAAACTTTTTGATCTGCAAAATTGCATACCATTTGTTTTCATGTTTGCTCATCCTTGCGTTTTCCTCTACAAAACAAAAACAAAAAAGGGGAAGCGTGAAACTTCACACTACATTCTTAGTTGCATGTGTTAGGCACCATGAGCCAACCATGTTGGGATCATAAACCCATTTCTAAAAAAAAAAAAAAACACACAACAACAAAACAAAATAATTGAACATGGTACCTAATGCATGGTTAACTAGGAAATGGTGTTTCTTCGGGCATCTCAATTTCATAATTACATTTTCCGTGCATAAGCTTAAAGTATGCCCGAGTCATTCATCCCTATGAGATGTTGTTGAAGTATTGGCGATCAGAATTGCCATTCCTTGGATTATAGGGTTGAACCAAGCTCATGCTTTTACAAAAAGGTTCATCAAGTCAAGTTGAAATATGGAAGTAACCGTCTTGCAAAATTGGGGCAAAAGATGAATCGAGTCACATCACTGCTTCGTCTACTGCCAAACATATTTAGGATTGTTGATGTCCTTGTTACTTCCAGTTTCACCTTGACAAAGATGTCATGGACCATGTTGAAAATCTAAATTGATTCAACCCCATATCTTGCGTAAAAATTCGCAATACTTCAACTGTACATCATTCGCATGCATCCATGCTTTTCATTGGTTGCATTGCTCGTTGCATTCTTTCCTTGAAAAATAAAATAAAATGAACTTAATCATTGTTATAAAAAAGAAAGGGACACGCTTTACGACGCCCTTACCGAACTCGTGCTAGAGCTAGAGTAATGGGTGAAGTAGAGGAGATACAAGAGAAGATGAAGGCCGACATGGAGGCCATTAAAGAGAAAATGGCCACAATGATGGAGGCCATGATGAGCGTGAAGAAGATAATGGAAGCCAATGCGGTTGCAATTGCCGCTACCAGCGTTGTTGCTAAGGTGAACCCGACGTCCCCATCCGGCCTCAAGCAAATGAATCATCCAACCTCAAATATGGTAGGCAAAGATTTAGGAAGTACGGGCGGCCCCCATGATGTGCAAATTCAAAACGAGCACGCCTTCCCGTCATATGGCTTGCCTCTCAACTATACGCCACCCAATGTGGCGTACACTCCCAATAAGAATGTCAATAACTCCACTCCTATACCCATTGAGAGCCAACAACCCCAAACTGATCATGCACATGTCTCTTAAACCGTGGGGGAGACACATGAAATTCCCCATCACAATCTAGCCGACTTCGAGCCTTGGCTCGGATATGCCACTGAAGGGCAAGCAGTTGGTGGTATACCCCTTGAAAACACTTCGGAAGGCCCTCAGTATCACCCACAACTACACCTCTTGCATTCCACGACAAGTAAAAACCCTCATGCTATGGCAGAAATGGGAAAGTTGGATCATCTAGAGGAAAGGCTCAGGGCCATTGAAGGAGGTGAAGATTATGCCTTTGCTAACCTAGAAGAGTTGTTCCTAGTACCCAATATCATCACCCCTCCCAAGTTCAAGGTGCTGGACTTTGACAAGTACAAGGGGACTACTTGTCCCAAGAACCATCTAAAGATGTATTGTCAGAAGATGGGGGAATACGCAAAAGATGAGGAATTGCTGATACATTCCTTCCAAGAAAGTCTTACTGGGGTAGCTGTTACCTGGTACACTAACTTGGAACCTTCCCGAGTCCATTCTTGGAAGGACCTAATGGTTGCCTTTGTTAGGCAGTATCAGTACAATTTTGATATGGTTCCGGATAGGATGCAACTACAGAACATTTGCAAAAAGGGGGACGGATCTTTCAAAGAACACGCCCAAAAGGTGGAGGGATCTGGCGGCCCAGGTGGTACCCCCAATAATGGAAAGGGAGACGATAATCGTGATGGTAGACACATTATCGGTACTCTACTATGAAAAGATGGTGGGCTGCGCACCCTCAAAGCTTTGCAGATTTGGTCTTCGCCAGTGAAAGGATCAATGTGGGTCCGAAAAGAGGCAAATTTGATCATCCTACTAGGACGACTGAGAAAACTGGGGCAAATAAAGAGGGTGAGGATGAGGGAGAAACCCATGCTGTGACTGCCATTCCTGTACGGCCAAATTTCCCACCAACCCAACAATATCTTTACTCAGCCAATAACAAACTTTCTCCTTACCCACCACCCAGTTATCCACAAAGGCCATCCCTAAATCTACCACAAAGTCTGTCTACCGCACTTCCAATGACGAACACCACCTTTAGCACAAACCAAAAACACCAACCAAGAAGTGAATTTTGCAGCGAGAAAGCCTGTAGAATTCACCCCAATTCCAGTGTCCTATGCTGACTTGCTCCCATATCTACTTGATAATTCAATGGTAGCCATAACCCTAGCCAAGGTTCATCAACCTCCATTTCTCCGAGAATACGACTCGAACGCAACGTGTGCTTGTCACGGAGAAGCCCCGGGGCGTTCCATTGAGCATTGTAGGGCTCTGAAGCGTAAGGTGCAAGGTCTAATTGATGCGGGCTGGCTGAAATTTGAGGAGAATTGCGTGTAAATCCTGACATTGACAAGAGATGCCACACATGGGGCAATTTTGAAAGCTGTTGTTAGGTGTCCCTAATGACTCATCAGGGTTTCCAAGTTTATGCCATTATTGTAAACCACAGCTACAATGTTAAATGAAATGGATAAAGTTGATATCTTTGTCCCTCATCCTCTCACAAACGCATGTTTGCTTATTCAACTTTCACCGGAATGTGGGTGCAAGCCATTGGTCTGTTTGCTCAAGCGACCTGCGCTCCTGAGTGTTGACTTCCAAGACTGTTCAATCAGAGATTACTCGTCTTGCACGTTGGTGGGGGTGCCGTAAAACAACGAGTAAAGTTCAAAACAAATAAGTTTCAAAATAAAAAATAAGTTTCAAAATAAAAAATAAAAAGGCATTTGATTGACTGTGTTTTCAAGTAAAAATATAGACGTTCATGTGACCTCATTTTGTCTTTTTAGAGAGAAGTGAGTTATCAAGAATAGGATGTTGGACAAATGGCCTCAGTTACCTTAAGAAAAAGGGGGGTTGAATTAAGATGCAAAGACTATTCCCCAATTGAACTATCACTCTTTCTTTTTGGATTAACAATGCACCCTTAACATGAATTACTCAAAAGACAAATCAAAATAAACTTCTTTAAAGCAAAAGATAAATAGCAATAAAAGAAGTTTAAAGGAAGAGAGGAATGCAAACTTGATTTATACTGGTTCGGCCACTTCCCGCGCCTACGTCCAGTCCTCAAGCAACCCACTTGAGATTTTCCACTCTCTTTGTAAAACTCCTTTTACAAAGTCTGAACCACACAGGGACAACCCTTCCCTTGTGTTCAAGAATCCTCTACAATAAGAGACTCTCAGTCTCTTAATCCCTTTTCAGAAGTAAGAAGAAGAGAAGAAGAAATCTCTCTTAAAAGGGATAGATTGTACAATGAAGACCAATCAAAATTCCTTATTGAATATGCAAGTGGTTGACCAAGGAATCTTTTTGAGAGGATAAGACAGTTCAGTTCAGAAAAACTCTTAATCTTTTGAGAGGATAAACTTTGTGGGCAATGAAAACTCTCTTTAAATTCGTGTTTCCAAGTCACCTTTGATGGCCATTCATAAACCATTTGAATAGATGTGACTCTTGGAAATTATTTTCTGAAAATCTCCTCTGGTAATCGATACAAGACTTGTGTAATAGATCACAGGCTTTAAAATTTGAATAAATTGCTGGTAATCAATTACCATCCATGTGTAATCGATTACACATTATAAATTTTGAATTCAAATTTCTAGTGACTGTTATAAACATTTTCAGCTGCTGGTAATCGATTACCGGAGAGCAAATCTCAATTTGAAATGATAGAATTCTTTGGTCAAACCTTTTGTTTTTTCAATTTGGAAACTTCTTCCAAAAGATTCTAGAAATCAACTTGATCATATATCTTGACTTTCTTGGATTCTTGTCTTGAATAAAACTTAGAAGCACTTGATCCTTTAGCATCATCAAGACATCAAAACATCTTGCTTCTACATAGGAGTCATTTGACTTAATCCATCAACTGAAAGATCCTTCAACTATTTCTCGTCCTTGGAAAATTCTTTTTGCAAGAATCAACTGCTTCTTTCATTCTTCCTCACTACGAGGTCGTGAAAACAAGACAACACTTGGTACCTCTAAGCCCTACACTGGGGCAACGAAAGGCACCATGCAAAAACCTCAAGCGAACCTAGGGGCAGATTAGAAGTTCTCACCCAATAGGTTCCCTCCTACAAGGTCATGACGAAAGGCAACGATTGGTACCTCAAAGCCTTACACTGGGGCAATGAGGGGCACCGTGCATGAGCCTCAAGTGAACATAGGGGCCGATCAAAAGTTCTCACCCATCGATGTTTTTAACAAAAAAAAGGGGACAAACCCTAGGATTTCAATGGATTGATTAAACATCAAACGACTCCATTGCCGTCACTCCAAAATGGTCAAGTGACTAAATCAAAAAGAACATACACTCTGAGGGAGTTCCCGGAGAGATTTGCAAAAAGATAGGATGAGGTTGCATGAATTATCACCTTTTTCAAAAGGGCAGTCAATCTGTGTTTTCCAAAAAAAAAAAAATCAAATCAAAATCAAAATCACAAAATAGGGAAAGAATGCCATGAACATTGTACAACTTTCCATTACATTGCATTGTTTCATATAAAGTCCGCATTTACCCAAATTTCACAACAAAGGTTGCATGCATTTGCATCCCTCAAAATCATGTTAACTACATAGATTCCCTACATCTAAATGTCCAAATCTTTTGAATTTGGGATGACCGGCTCTCTCGATGAGTCGATCTCTTGCTTTCTCATAAGGATGGACCCTCGGGTACTAGTACCCTGGTCTTCAGAGGACTACACTCCTCGCCAACAGAGGGCTGCACGCCCTCACCTTAAGAGGACTGTGTGTCCTCACTTTCAGAGGACTGCATGTCCTCACCTTCAGAGGGCTACACGCCCTCGCCATCAGAGGACTGCGTGTCCTCACCTTCAGAGGGCTACACGCCCTCGCCATCAGAGGACTGCATGTCCTCACCTTCAGAGGGTTACACGCCCTCGCCATCAGAGGACTGCATGTCCTCACCTTCGTAGGGCTACACGCCCTCACCTTTAGAGGACTACACGTCCTCGCCAACAGAGGGCTACACGCCTTCACCTTTAGAGGACTACACGTCCTCGCCAACAGAGGGCTGCACGCCCTCACCTTGAGAGGACTACACGCCCTCACCTCCAGAGGACTATACATCCTCGCCTTGAGAGGGTTGCACGCCCTCACCTTTAGAGGGCTACGTGTCCTCATTTTCAGTGTGCTCCACATCCGCACCTTAAGAGAATTTAAGGTCCTCTATCCTTAAATGCTTAACCAAGACTTGCACTCCCGGTTAAGGGACCAGTAGTTTCCTTTTAACGGTTCCTGGGCCACCCCCTGATATTGGAGGACGGCCAACTGTGCGAGCACAACCAGAGAGGGAGGCTATCACACAGCTACTATGCATACCGGGGCAAGATTTCACCCGTGCCGCTGCAAAGAGACGAGTGCGGATCATGCGCACCAACATGACCACTCTTACACAGATATAGATGACATTGCTACTTAGCAACATTCTGCCCAGCGACCGCAATGCCAATCTCCCCCTGCAAAAGTATCAGTTGGTCTGTGTCGTCCCGACATGGGTAAGTATGCATATAGTTCAACTGATTTCTGATACCATCTATTGTTTGCAGGGATCGCACCCACAAGACACCCAGTGGACCCGGAAAAGTCCAACAGGGCCCTGGGGTTTCCAGCTCTGGTTACGGGCCTCTATCAGTCCTACAGGGTGCCCGTACCCCCCCGGCAAGGTCACGTCATCATAGGTAAGTATGCACATCGCTCAACTGATTTCTGATTTCATCTATTGTTTGCAGGGATCGCGCCTGCAAGACACCCAGTGGACCCGAAGAAGTCCAACAGGGTCTTGGAGTTGTCAAGCTCTAATTACGGGTCTCTGTCAGTTCTACGGAGTACCTGTCACCTCCAGCAAGGGCATCAGGCCCCCTACTAATCGAGCTTTCATCAAGAAGTACTGCGCCCCCAGGCAGGCGCAGGGCGAAACACCACAGCAGCATTGGGATGGCCGGTAGCGGGCAATAGACACACCGCCACCACCTCTAGAGTTCACCTCAGCTCATCCGCAAAAAGGTTAGAGCGTTGCCTACGACACATGGCCGACCAGCAGGCGACCAAGTCCAAAGCCAAAGGTAAGCAAAGTACTAGGTCAGTGACCGACAAGTCATAAGGCGTCCAGCTAAAGACGTTAAAGAAGCGCTACTAGGAGGCAACCTAGTACCTTTTGAATCTATGCTTGTTATTTGATCACTTTTTATAGTAGGACGCACCTAGTTGCTCATGATCCTGGGGATTTAAATAAAACAAGCGCAAGCTCGGAAGGTAGTCATACCTCACAAAATATATATATGTATGTTTAGGTAGTGAAAATACCTTAGATATGCATGTATGTAAACAAAAAAACACTTCACAAAATATATATATGTATGTTTAGGTAGAAAGATACCTTAGATATGCATGTATGTAAACAAAAAAATACTTCACAAAATATATATATGTATGTTTAGGTAGAGAGATACCTTAGATGTGCGTGTATGTAAACAAAAAAATACTTCACAAAATATATATTTGTATGTTTAGGTAGAGAGATACCTTAGATGTGCGTGTATGTAGCAAAAAAATACCTCACAAAACATATATATGTATGTTTAGGTGGCAAGATACCTTGGATATGCATGTATATAGCAAAAATACCTCACAAAAATATGCACATGTTTAGGTAGCAAAATACCTCATGAAAAAAAAAAGAGAAGAAAAAAAAAACAAACAAGAAAAAGAAATAAACAAATGATAATGATAAAAAAAAAAGAGAGAGAAAAAAAAGAAAAATAAGTTGTCTAGCTGAAAAGCCAACATGCTTTTGAAAAGAGATGACTTCCAACTTTTCTTTGAAAAAATTCATTGATCATAACCTATTTTTGAAAAAAAAATGTGTATACACCTGAAGGGTGAATGCTGTGACAGTTTTCCCGGACGCCCAAAATGGACTCGG
>JBBPFQ011061004.1:0-10352 GCA_037974815.1 Kaempferia elegans | reverse complement strand
AATCTTCCTCTCGACTCCCTCTTATGCATTCTATTTTTCATCAATGTTAAATTTGAGTGGGCGATCAGCTATTTAAAATCTACTGTCTGAAACGAGTCCAAAGTACACTAAACTTTGATCATTGCTTCCTATGCTTGATGAGATAGGATTATAACCCAAGTTTGAGACAAGGACTGACTCAACCAAAAAATATATTTCTTGAATTACACAAGACTCCAGCTCTAGTACCATACTAAATTTGACTGGATACCACTTAATACAAGCTGTTATTAAATAGTTCAATCTGTCCTTTGATATCAACTATTCCCAGATATTGACAATGTCAGGATTGTATCATCTATGGATTTCCATGGCATAAAGGCCTCACTAATTAATGCAATTTGTAGACTCAAAATTCCCTTATAATATCAACATGGAACTATCTAATTATTAAAGCTTCTAACTTGATGGGAGATTGAGATTGACACAAGTAGGTTGTTGTCCAAGACATCCTTGTCCTGTTTTTTCTTGGAGTACCTTTGCCTTTTCAAGATTTTCCACTTGACTAAAATAGTGTAGTCATTTGACCAAATGCACATAGAAGGGACAAATACTAAGATATATACCCTTCTGTAGCTGAGGCTAGCAGTTGTAATTCGGTCTTCAACAGGTGCTTTGCATATTGAGCAGCAATCTCGACACGAGTTTGTAGATCCGGTAGGGAAAACATAATGGTTGAATCAAAGCGGCTGGAAGAAAGAAAATTAAGAGTTGAAACCCAGCATGCAGTTTATAACTATCTGAGTAGCATGTTTACACAATTATTAAAAGATGAGTGATGGCCAGATTGGAAATCGTTGCACCTTATAAGAGCAGGATCCAGGTCTTGTCTTCTATTTGTTGCAGCTATAATAACCACTTGTGTTTCCTGTTCAAAACCATCAATCTGGAAACAACCAATAAATGGGTCAACTGACTGGTTGACAAAGATATAGGAATAAAAAAATACTGTCTACATGACCGCATAATGTGGTGATAAAGCACGAGCCTCCCAATAAAAGGTTAGGGAGGGGCCAATTTAGCAACCAATCCTACAAGAAAAAGGAGCAAGACTGCTAAACGAACAACTTCACGATTACACTTACACCATCTATTTGTTCTGTAGGTATGATTTAATTGCATAGAAACATAATGGAACACTACAAACTGATATTATATACATTCTAAAGTAACCACAAAAAGAAACGAGAAAAGCCACAAAGATTTGTCTGGATTTCTTCAAACTTTTTCACACAAACAATCTGGTGGAACATCACCATCCTGACCTCAGAATAAACACAAGGAAGATGAAAAAAAAAAAAAATCATGTGGTGATACAAAATGCTCCATTATAATGCAAGGACAAAGTTACAGATATTTTTATTTTGCAAAAAGTACAGGCATTAAGTCCGTTTAACAGTAGATGACAAATGTAGCATAAACAATGTATGAAATTAGTAAAGCATTGCCATGAAGAGGAAAAGAAAAACATGTCTTCACAATCCTTTTAGCTTGTCTAACTCATATGAACTATGAAACACTCAAGCAACAAAATACAACCAAATCCAATCATATACATTGTGCAGCTTTAAGATGTTGGGACATGTACCCTACTACACAGCATCATGCTCATTTGTGCTGATTGTTTTAGGGAACAAAATTTCTAATTATTTTTTCCTATGGTTACACCATTCCTATCTCAGTTCAACAAGTTGTCAAAACATTATTCGCCAGTGGTTTAAACCTTAGTTTAGATGAGGTATGATGCTTATAAGGAGATAGAGAAATCACATTTATTTCAGACAGGCATCTGTTTAGTTGAAACATCACCCAACAAAAGATTTTTGCTTGTCAGTTTAGACATTTATGTGCTGGCTGTTACGCAGTGAAAAAGATTATGAAGACAACTAGGAGTTCAGCCTGAACAAGGCTAAGCAGAAGATATCATAGTTATATATTTTTTACATCTAAAATCAGTATTCTTAATTATCAAAGGATAGCAAGGAAGAGAAGAAAGTACAAAGAAACCCATGCAAGTCAAACAAAAAATATTAAAAAGTAAAGATAATAATAGAGAAATCAACATCTAAAATAATAAATACACTAACCTGACGCAATAGTACTGACAAAATCCTTCGGGTAGCTTCATGAATATCACTTTCTCGTGAAGTAGCAAAAGAATCTACCTGTATGAAATATGAGCATATGATGATAAGAAAATAGCTAACTTATGAAAATTTCATTAAAAAAGATATTTATTTGTTGAATAATTCACTGATAAATGATCTCATAGATATAGAACAGTTGTATCAATGGTAATTAAGCCAATGTTGATTCTTAACAAATCATCTGCGACAAAATATTGAATAAGCTGTTTGTGAAGTATATTCATCTGTTGCAATAATTGGACTTTCATTCACTCTTTCATACAAATGTCAAACAGTGACACCCTCTAAAATTTTAGCATGCACGTGAAAAGAAAATTGAAGAGAAGAGGTTCTCCGGTCTGCCTCTGCATCACATCTCAGCCTGGTTTTAAATATGCCTCAAATCTACAACAAAGAAAGTTTACCTTCTTTTGCAAGGTTATATGTTGGTAATCATATGTTTTTTGTCAAGATTATCAACTATCATAATGAATAGAAGTAGGTGCCAGTTTAACATGTGTAACTTATAGTCATATACAATGTGCAAAGTACCTCATCAAGAAATATTATTGCTCCATTTTGAAGTTCATTAGCAAGAGAAAATACATTCCCTAACAGGCGCTCACTTTCACCATAATATTTTGACATGATAACTTCTAGAGGAACATATAGCAAGGGAACTCCCTGCAAGAGAAATAGTTGAAGCAAATAAGGTATGTGAAGCATAACTATATTTAGCACATAAAAATGTGGCCTTAAATAAAGAAATCTTCTTTTAATGAAATGTATAACAGTACTCCAGTAGTTAGCTCTATACTTTCCCTCAGTATAGAAATTGTTTCCACAACTTAGTTGCTACACGGTGGCTTGTGGAGCTAAACTACCAAGAAATTATTCCCATCAACCTCCGTTATCTTGACTAATTCAAACTTATCTACATATGTCTTCTTCACAAGAACCACTACAAAAAGTGTATTAATGATAATTTTTTTGTCAGTTAATATCATCACTAAATACGAATTTAATATAAGAAATAGCAACCGGAAATTATAAGATTAGAGCTACTGGATGGGATCCCACTGCTTATACTTTATCGAGAAAAGAATCAATCAACAGCAGCAGCAGTGTATATAAACATAATTGCCTTCTTGTGCAATGAAAGAAGTACTCCATCTGATTCCTTTCTCTTAACAGTAGAGCTACTTTCATCAAGGTTTAAAATCTCGACCATGCCAAAGTTTCGGTCCAAGACTGGAACGATACGGTTTCGGCATAATATCGTGCTGTGCCGATACAATTTCGGTATTTTTTTTATTTATATATAGTAATTATTAGATAAATATGTTTATTGTGTATAATTTAAAAATAAGTTGTATATTGATTTTATATAAGTTCTCCATTGTTAAGTAACTTAATATTGTTAGAATAATAATTACATATAATTTTCTTTAAAGAAAATTAATTTATCAATAACTTAATTAAAATTGATAATATGTTACTTTACTAATATTAAAAAAAAAGTGGCGTGAATTAGATTGAACTATTGGTTCTTGTAATATTCATAATTATATAAATTAACTATTTATTCATTTAATTAATTTTTAATTTAAATAATATATATTTAAAATAGTGAAAAAATTAGAATATCAATTAAACATTAAAACACTAAAAAAAATCAGAATATAAATTTGAATTTTTTAAAAAAATCTTTAGAATTTTTTTAGAATTTTTTTTAAAAAATTTTTAAATAAAAATAATTTCAAAATATTAAATAATATTTTTTTTTTAATTTTAAATATATTTTTTATATTTTATTGAGATAAGTTAATTAGGGTTAAAAAAAACCTCTTCTAAATATCACAGTTAAGGTAAGGTGGGAATTGTTTAATTTATTTAAATCTGAAAATTAAAATCACGGCCTCGACACCTTGCGACGCCCTACGCCTCCGCCCGCCCTGCCCCCCTGCCCGCGGCGCCGGAGGTGTCCTGCGACACCTCCTGCGGCTCCGGAGGTGGCCTGCGACACCTCCGGCGGCTCCGGAGGTGGCCTGCGACCCTTCCGGCATCGCTAGAAGCGTCGTAACGACTGCTGTTGCTGTAGCAGCACGGCTGTGCAACCCAACATCAACAGCGGAGGGGTCGCGTGACCCCTACGCTCCGGCTGTGCTGTGCCGGGTTCGTGCCAATGCCGGTCGGCGGGCGGAACAAGATGTTCCGCCCGTTTTGACCGGCATGACACGATATTTTATACCCTGGGTCTGAGTACGCTTAACTGATTTGTTGCATCGACTAAACCATGTTATCATATGTATAGACCAAGAATTAATTGTGTTTACCAGCATTACATTATTGTATTTTTTTGTTTTGTTTATGAAGCAACACCTCTTTATTTATTCTGGTGGTTTTCTTCCAGCTTCTTATATCAGGGTCACTTGACAGTATGGATGTGGATGATCTGCGCTCAAACACACATTATGCTGGTGGCTACCATCATGTATGTTTTGGGCAATCTGTTTCTTGTTACATGTCAATTATTCTCCTTGATTTTTTTTTGTTGAAATACTTGCTTGCCTTCTTTGTTGAATGCTAATTGACGCAAATTAATTGGGATCTCAAATTTCAATTGGTCATTGAATTTTGATATTATTCTATTTTAGAATTGATATCTTATGTTTCAGGAGGATTTTAATGATTATAAATCTATCCATCCATCCCATCTTAAAAATAGTGTTTCATTCATTGCTAATATTGATTTCAATTTCATGGTACCCACTATGCAAGTCAATGTTAGGGAGCCATCAGGCTTCTGCTATCAAATTGAGTATGTCTTCAAGTTTAGGTGTGAGAGATCTATACTTAATAACCATTTTGTTGATGACACGACTAATAATGCATACTCCCAAATAATCTTTTTATTTGTCACTAAATGAAGCTTATTTGTAAGAATTTCTTGACTTGCCTATTTAATTCATCATGATCCAAGTAGTCATATTATAGTAGTTAAGATTATTCAATTAAGACCTCAAAACAAATTCTGTGCTGAATTATGCACATAGGTGGATGTTCATCAAGTCTTCTGGAATTTTTTTTTTAATTATGTCTTGGAACTCGCTTAGAATCTTCTTGACCTTTGGAGGATGACTGACAAGAGAGGCACTGTAGTTGACTATACGGTTCTGGGCAAGCCAGTAAGGCTATTATAACTCATGACTCCTTTTCTTTCTCAAATGGGATTTGTCTGAGATGGTGAAGGGGATGCCTTTGAGATTGGCCAATTTTGTTGTTGGCTTGGGTTTTGGGCTCAGCTTCATTAGCCTTGACTAACATTATGTCCATTGTGCTTGAAGAAATGTGCATTTTCCCTCCCATACTAAGTAATGGCCACTTGACCCATCTTCTACAATGGCACCTCCACTTTGCACTAGGTTAGGGCCACAAACTGTGATTTGGAAGTCTTATCTCTCCCCCCAATAGGATGAATGCTTCTTGGTAGGGGTGGACGATGCAAATTAATTGAGTTTAGTCTATAAAAGTGTTGTTATCTTATGTATTGATAAGTGCTTGACTAATAAAATTCCTTTGTCAATTTTCCATGTGAAATTCCCTCTATGTGAGGGCTACTGCTACGCCATTGGTTCACGCTAATTTATAGAACCTATGGTTGCTTTTTCCAGTAACTTAAGTGCTATGACTAAATTCTCTACTTCTGTACAATAATTTATTTGAATTAGCTTATTTGTATATAGCCAAATGCTTGCAAAATTTTGACGAAACCATGCTGTTGAGGAGTTTTTCCCCACTCTTTTTGGCTTTTGATTTGATCACACATCCTTTTTTAGTTTTGTAGAACTGATGTTAGTTCTCTTGGCAGGATCATGATGTCATTATGATGTTCTGGGAAGTGCTCAAAAGCTTTTCTTTGGAGTACCAGAAAAAATTCCTCAAGTCAGTTTTCAATTTTGCATACCTGATAATGATATATTTTTTAGAATATAACATGGTGAATGTTTATTGCAGCCATTATTGAATGTTGTAGTAACTTGATACACAGTTATAATTCAATAAGAATTTCCCATGTGATGTTACTGTTTTCAGTTTATGATTGATCAATGGTAGAGACCAGTACTGCTAAACAAATAAATTATGTTTATAGAATCTAGAGTTATTATACAAAGGTAATTTTGTTTTCAGGAAATTTACGCTTAGTGTACGAGCTTAGGTTATATTGGGACTTTAGGAGTAATGTGAATATTTTTAGAAAAAGCCTTTTCTTATATAAGATGGAGATTTTTTGTACTAGTTGTAAGAATTAAGCATGTTCTGCTATGAGTCACTGGTGTGGAAGTTGCCAAATAAGAAGTCTGAGTGGTGTGCCTCATGCTGGATTATATTGTTATGGGTCTTTATGTAAAGATGTAAAGGTACAAGGGTCTATTTTGTAATGTATCATATACTCAATAATATCCATATATAGGTAGAGGGGCTCTACCTAGTGAGCTGATTCTAATAATTATCCTCTGACATCGTTTCAGAGCAGATAAGTCCCCAATCTTCCACTTCACTGCATAACCAATGCTAGTGTTCTCTTCAGGTGCGCCATTCATTGGATATCATGAGTCAGGTGTGCAACACCTCTCTTTAGCGTTTTCATTTCATCCATAAGAAGTGGAGTGTTGATTCATCAACTTTCTTGTGAACATCTCCATTGCACCTCAATTGCATGATGCTTGCCCCTATAAAGCAGTGAGCCTGAAGTGATTCGAATGAAATGACTTTGCTTAAGGTTCTTTTACTTGTTCTTGCAGAGGTCCATCAATTCATGGCCATCGCCTAGGCTTAGTCGCCTAACATTGCTATTCTCTTCTTACGCGTTTCAACACTTGTAGCACTGTGTGGTCTTCTATCCTTGTTCTGAAAAAGAGATGAGGCTCTCTCGCAGCTTGCAAGGCTACAACCGAGCAATGTTGCCTTTATTCTCTAGGTCTAATTTCATTTTTGGTTGCCGCTTCTTCCATCTGCTTTCCTTTCTCCTTTTGTTGGGACAATTTCCGCTATTTCAAGGTCGGTGATCATAATGGACAAAATCTTTGTCGTTCCTATATAGTTTGTAGATCAAGGTCAGCTAGAGCATCTTACTAATTAAGTTTGCAAGATCGGTGAGTTCACTTGTTCATTGTGGGAGTGGATAGATGACTAACTATTGGCTCTTTTATGGCAATTGATTCTTCCATGTCTTTTGAACATCTTTTGCTGCTATCTTTCCTCTTACAAGATCCACATATATTTTGACTTTATATGGGTGATATCTCCCAAGCCTATGATGTCATTGATAGTCTATTTTAGATGCACCATTTTAGATACACCACGGTGACACAGAGATGACTACTAGGTCGTTCCCAAAGTATCACAATCTACTTTAGAGGTATCCTTTCGACTTCTTTTGATGTCTAGGAGATGTAGGACCACCATTGACAAGTTATTCTCCATTATATTTCTCCATGCTACTCGCTTTGAATTGTAAATAGTGAGATATTGAATCCTATGTGGTCAATCTTCTATTTTTCCTCTATCTAATGTGTTATGGATGTTATGTGCTTCGACTATTGCTTTGTCCTCTTCCATTCTGGGGTAGATTGATGTATCTGCATTGGTAGTTGATTCACCTCTCGGAGGATCATCAGGTGATCGTGAAGATTGACAATGAGGTGGTTTCCTTAGAGGATAGAACAAATTGAAGTGATACTTGGTATTCTCTTCATGGATTCCCCCTTCCCTTCTGGTCATTTTGCCTCAAACTCTACTAATGTATCCTATTCTAATGCTCTCCTCAGTCAACTCAGTCAGACAACTAGACTAGTCTTTGCTATTTCAACTTCAGATGACTGTTAGTGCATCACCTTGGTTAGTTACCTCATTCGCCCACTACTACTTTTTTTATCATGTACCTTAGTCATCTTGTTATATCCTAAATTCAGGGCCTAATAATTCTGAAAACACATCCTTTTTTTTAATCTTATACCCTCTGAAATCTTACTAGTGTCACAATAGCCGATGGGTCTCACTCGATATTAGAGATGTTTTACTTTTACCCTTGCTCCCCTTGTCTTCTATCTTATATGTTCCCAAGGTTCCATTGAGTTAGTTGTTCATTAGTCAATTTACTAATCTTTGAATTGTTGCTTTGTTTCTGACAAGGTGATTGATGTAGGAAACGAGTCTCATAGACTTTATTGACTGAATGTGTTGTCATTATCATTAAATCTTTTGGCTACACTCTTATCTTGAGTTGCAGTCATCTTGATCATCCTTCTCTTTAGTACTTGAAGCAAATGGCCTTAGTATTTCTATACTTCGTTCTCTTCTGTGTGATTTTTACCAACTTGGTAAACATATTATGTCCTGTTTCCCTAGGACGTCAACTCTTTTGGCTACACTATCATCTCGAGTTGCAATGTCATCTTGCTCATCCTTTTCTTCAAGAAGCAAATGGTCCTTGGCATTTCTATTCTTCAATCTCTTGAGTGCAAATTTTTGCTAACTTTATAAACATATTAGGTCACTTTTCCCAAGGAATTTCTATAAGAGTGCCCTACAACTCTTTTTTGCTTTGGTTATTTAGATGTGTTGGGTCTAAGTCATGTCGATCCTACTTTTCATTTCAAACATTTTATAACTAGAATGATATAGTGTTTTCTAATGAAATAATTTTTCTTGTTTTTTTTACTTTTTATTATTTTAATACGAAATCAAAATTAGTTTGACGTCCCTATAGAATTCTAGTAGTGAAATGCTTCGTAATACTTCTCTTAGATTTCATAATCATTCCTATCTTGCAATGGCATTCTTCATCAGTCTATGCCTCACACACCTTATTAAAATGATATGGTAGACTTGAAAAATCTACAATAAAGCTGCTTGGATTCTACTCTTGCACATGTATATACCCCTTTCATTTTGGGATGTATTCTCTGTATTTGTTATCTTATGAATCATATGTTATTTTGCCACTCTTCGTGGCTAGGTCTCATTCAGTGTTCTCTTTCTACATGATACTGACTATTCTTTTCCACCATGGGTCTTTGGATGCAATAACTTTGTTTATTTTGTGTCCCTTGGTTGTGATAAGTTATCACCTTGCTCTGTCAAGTGTATCTTTCTTAGTTGCTCATGCTTCTAAACATGCTATTGTTGTTAGTTTCTTGTGTCTTGTGCCTATCTTTATTGGTCTCATCTTCTAAAAAGCTCATGGCTTTTGATCTTTGGATCATTCTTTCATCTGGTGGTAAATGAACCTATATATTGATTTGTCAGAATATTAAAATAGTTTAAATGTTTGGATACCTTATTTACCGTTTTATTGCCTGAATTCTAATCTCTGATGTTTTATTATTTAAGGCTTTGGGAACCCATCATTGTTGTTACCCAACCTCTATATTTAGCCAGCACTCGGACAAGCATTTGCTTTTAACTTCCAAGCCTAACAAAAATGGAGTCTGATGCTTGACCAAAAACAAACATTTTTTTTTAAACCCTGATATTACCAAAATTTGAACTTGATGTGCAAATCAAACTTGTATCTCTGTGCAAATTGGTATCTCCAACAAATTCGATTTTTTCTTAACAATGCCAACATTTGATGAGGTTATTCTTAAAGTTCTTTATATTATTGGATTCATCCTAAATTTGACTTCCTTTAAAGGATTGGTGTGTGCAACCACTAATCTACCCTTTATGATTTTTAGGTTTGTGACTGGCTGTTCCAGAGGGCCACTTCTTGGTTTCAAGTATCTTGAACCAAAGTTCTGCATACAAAGGTTTATTCAACTAATTTTTTTCCGTTTATGCTTTTTGACTCCTTACATTTTGTTGGTGTTTTACTTGAAATAGGGCTGCTCCTTTTGATGTTGCTGACGAAGATCTTGACCGCCTACCAACTTCTGCCACATGCATGAATTTACTGAAGTTGCCTCCGTATCAAACGTATGTTACCTCCATATCTACTGAGAAATACTAAGATCATTTCTTTAAGTGAACCTTGTAGCTTGTGTCCTTTCTTTGACCTTTTTCTTATAAAAGCCATGAATATTCCAAACTTTACCATTTATATTTGGTCCAGTTTTAGTTCAAAGCTGAAAGCGTCTGCATTCCTGAAGACCTCGCTACTTCTACAATTAGTTATAGCATCTG
>JBBPFQ011060897.1:0-10352 GCA_037974815.1 Kaempferia elegans | reverse complement strand
GGACTTTCCTGCACACTTAGTACACCAAATTAGTCCACAATATACGCTTAACTTTGAACCCTTTGCCATAATCAAAATCATGTTCGATCTTGGTGCTTATGGCACTAACATAAATTAACCATGTGGAGCAAATGACTAGTAATGACACCAGTCGACTAGTATCAAGTCGTTGGGGTGTAACGGTCAAATTCCATGAGGGACAAGTTGACTGTCATACTTGCAGTCAACTGTGATACTTGCAATTGACTGGTAGGTGGAAAACCAGTTGAGTGTTTTAGCTGGTTACCTATATAACCAAGCCTTGGGAACTTGATTAGAGTTGACAAAATTAGGTGTAATAAATCTTTTTAGTAGTTTCCTAGCCAGTAATCTCAAGAGGTCTTGGTCGAGGTTGTAGAGAGGTTTCTCCAAAGACAAGGAGCTTGAGATAGACGGTGTTACCTGGGATTGATCCACCGTTGGATCAAGGAGTCATCCACCTTACGGACACGCCGTGGAGTAGGAGCAAGTTATCTTCAAACTACGTTACGTGAACATGTCTCTTGGTTTGCATTCTTGTCTTTGTAGTTTGATTTCCTACTTGTAGTTTTGGTTTTCCGTTGTGCACTAACATTGTAGGAAGATAGCCACCAGCTATAACGATCCCCCAACAAAGAGTTTCTGCCAAAATCGATTGATGGACTTAAAGATCTCGAAACGATGTGAAACTACTTCCTATGTGTTCGTTTAATTTTCCTGATTATAAAAATACTATCAAATATTAATATTACTTAATATATTGAAAGTAGTGATTTTTTTAAACATGAATTAGTTTTTTATATACATTCATGTTGAAAAAATCACTACTCTCAATATATTTAGTAAAATTGATATTTGATAATATTTTTACAATCAGGAGAATGAGACAAATATATAGAGACTAATTTCATGTCATTCTGAGATCTATAGGTCCATCAGCCGGCTTCGGCCGAAATCGGCTGATGGACCTAGAGCTCTCAGAATGCAATGAAATCAATTTTTATGTGTTCGTCGAGTTCCCTTGATTTTAAAAATGCTATCAAATATTAATTTAACTAAATATATTGAGAATAGTGATTTTTTAAATATGAATCGATCAAAATCACCTAAAAATTAAAATCGATTCGACTGATTAAAAAACCAGTCGACTAGGAACAATAATAAGGGTAAAATTGGAACGATTTGGTTATTTTGAAACTTTCCTACATGATTTGGTAATTTTAAAACTTTAATAATCCTGTCTGGAATGTCGTGACTAGAATCGAGAATCTTCCAAGAGAGAGAGAATAGTTGTATGGAGTGATAGGAATTCGGGTAGGCAAGTAAGGTAGAGTTAGGGATAATGGAGTGAAAAGATGGGTTAATGGGGAATATGAATTTTATGGAAAATGAGAAGGAGAAAGTTGGTGGAGAGATGATGTAGAGATAGAGTTTAAGCTATAATCGGAATGCAATGAAGGTGAGAGAAGAGAAAGAACTTACAACCTTCACAAGCTTGCTGCCTCTGAGGGCATCCACCCGCTGCAAGGCAACCTCTACACCTCCTTTAACATCAAGGGCCCCAATCATTCTAAGGCATGCACACACGTAACTGACGACGTTAGCACTAAAAACTAAGGAGAGATCCCTAGCTCAAGTAAGAAATCGTTCTCAATGCAGAAAATATAGTATGCAGAAAGTAGAAATGCAAGAAGAAAGGAGTGGAGAATTGCCAAAAGTCCCTTTTCTGTGGTGATGTGTATTTTTTTATATTGTTTGTTAGGTCTCGGTTGTATCGAGGGGACAAGGAATATTCATGTCAGAGAGTGTCGGGCACCAAGGAGACTAGGAAGGCCCCTCGAGGTTTATGAGAAGCTTCTGTGTGTCATGTTGGCAGAATATTCTTTGACAGACGGTTATTCTGACATGTTATGATCGATTCTTCCACAAAGCTGCTCTCTAAGAGGATATCCGTGAGAGAGAGAGAGAGAGAGAGAGAGAGAGAGAGAGATCGCTTGGATAGGAGCACGACATGGAGATGCTATGATAAAAGAGACCAAGACCATTTCCAACAAACATGTCCGAGCGAAAGGTAGGCTGCTTGAATCTGTGTAAGGAATGGGGACGCTATGACAAAGTCGAGACCATTTCTAGAGAAGATGTCCGAGCAGAAGATTTGGGGCTAGGGTTTGTGTAAGGCATGGAGACGCTACGATAGGAAGGGTTGAGACTAGTTGCGGATGGACCATCTCGATAGTGAAGGATAGATCTATAAAGTGCCTGGTCAGTCTTAGAGCCAACTGGACAAGGGTTCAAAAAGCCACTGGTGTGAACGAGGCGCTTAGATTAGTGTGAGGCCTGGAGAATTTACAATACAAAGGATTGGGAATACTCCCGAATAAACTATTTGGATGAGGGAGAAAGGTCTCTAGCATTTCCGATCAGTCATTAAGCCGATTGGACAAAAGCTTAAGGGGCCACGGGCTTGAATGAGGTGGAGACGTCGAGATATGAAAGGTCGAAAATACTCCTAGGCAACCTTCTTGGTAGTGCAAGAGAGAGAGAGAGCGCGTGCAGGAGTGTTCGCATTGTCTTCTAGCCAACCGGATAAGGGTTTAAAGAGTCATGGGCGGGAACGATATGTTAGGGGCTCCAATAGACCATCTGATTTCGCTCTTGTCATGCGAATGACCGTGTGGCTTGATCCCTTACCAACTGAAGAAACTCGGGTGAGTCTAATCGATGATGGGCCAACCAAACCAACTACACATAGTCTTATTTGGGTCTACTTTGACCTCCACTTCGGCTAAGACTTTGACAGATCTGTTACTTTGACTTTATGCTCTATGGACTTCTTCAGTCTACTCTCAGCATACCGTATTATTTAACTATGTAGTTCGGTAAAATGTTGTTTATTAAATTCAAAATATACTGTATGATTTACAAATTCTTAAAACCTAAACGGAGCGTTTAGTAAATTGAGGATAACAAAATTTGAGATATGCTCTTTAATGTCACATAGATGGTGAGTATCCGTGTCGTGGTCACGACATCGGACGAGGAATAAAACATAGCTATTGGCATAGCATTGCTCTTTTGATGATGTCAGTCTCTATGCTTGAGTTTACTGCTTGGAGTTTGAGACATGTCATAATAACAGGTGTACCTCAAATATTCGTACAATGAGTCATGGTGGATAAGATCCACCCCTAAATGAGTCAAACCAAGCTTAGTACAATAATAGCTCAAGCACGCACGGAGTCATGTTGAGAGCAACACAAACTCGGGCCAGTATATCAGGTCCGACGTGTCGAAAACGACCTAGGTCAGGATCACCTATTTATAAAAAATTGAGGAATATAATTCAAAGAAAATGCACCTTAACAGACACATTTTATGAACAAGAAAGATTGCATCTAGATACCATCTTCATTCAAGAAATTTCAATCATGAAATGGGCACGATTTATGGCACGATACTAAGAGGCGAAGATTTCACCACACAAGGAAAGAGCATAAATGGTCTTAGACGATCATGTTCCGATCAAGGAAAGAACAAAAGCATATATCCAATACACTGCCCAATACACAGAAGGGCCACTTCACACTCACCACACATCTAAAAGAATCTCAAACAGGTTATAATACAATGTCTTCATCAGAGAGGGCACAAATAATTAAAAAGAGATGTTGGATATATCCTGGTACTCATGTACAGTATGTCATACATAACAGCTTCCGAACACATTCATGATATACAACGATAAGCCATGAACCCCGACTATTTGGTGTAGAATAGGTATATTCACGGTCTGCGGTCTGGCAGTAATGATTCATTTTCAAAATCTGTTTACTTCTTGCGCCACCAAAAGCAACAACTCTGTTGAAGCCAAAAAAAAAAAAGATGTATCAGAATTAAGTACCCTAGATTTGGGCTCCGAATTCAAAATCTTGATCACATAACAGAGTAGTAACTAGGTCATGAATAACGAGGAATAAAAGTTGTTTACCACGCATAGTAATTGTATCAAGACTAGAAAGCGACATACTTGTGTCTTAATGCTGCAAGTTCGTAGTTTCGGTGAATTGCTTGTCATTTTCACTTACATAAACAATGTAAATTAATCCAACTAGGTGATTCCAATTTCATAGTGAGATATTGACTAAAAGTTACAGCAAAGTATAATCAACAATTTCGCCAACACAAACATCATTACCCGTGCCGGTGTGAACTAAATGCAAAAGTCAATGCTGCAATGATATGAATAACTATATACATTAACATAGAAAGAATGAACAAGAACCAAACTACATGAGATTCACAACTCACAATGACAACATCCAATGAGATCGTGTACCAAGGTTGAAACACGAGATAAGGGTGCTTACCGTAGACCCACCACTATCACGATCATTCACATAGATAATATCATCAGATATCATGGGAGATTTTGCCGAACCATGCTTTTTCTCCTCCCTCACTTTCTCAAATATTCCTGTGAAACTATCAGCTGAAGCAGGATTGCTTTCATCCCACTCACCAAATTTCGGTACAGATGACCCTTTGTCTGGCTGTTCAAAATAATAGTATGTTAATAAGTACAACTTACTCTTTGTTACTAAAGAATAGGTCGTCGGAAGAGAGGACTTTACTGTTTCATCACCTCGACCGCTTGTCCTAATTCTCGATGTACCTGCAATATCCAGAGCAAGTATTAGAGATTTGTGTTCAATAACAAATATTATAAATTCCAATCTTTCATTTACCTTTGCTAAGACTTGACTTGTCAATTAACTTGTGATCATAATTCGGAATCAAATAAGAAAAATTGTGACCATCAGGATATATTTGATCTCTAGGAATTTAACATCAATTTAATTTGTTAATTTTTTAATACCATCACGTAGATTCGTACAACAACAATAATATCAACCAAGCCCTATCCCACAAGGTGAGGTCCGCTATATGGATCCTTTTATTCCATTCAGATTTAGTAAGGAACATTATTTAATCACTCTCTTTATTTCAAAGAGAGAAGATATAAACTCTACCTTGTCTTAGCGATAACTTCTGGCCTCCAAATCCTTATATATATATATATATAAAAGATTTGAAGGTCAAAATTTTGAATCATGGAGCTTTGGCTGTTTTGAGCAGAAGGAATATGTGAAGAAGCTGGGAAAATTTTCCACAGCCTCCTCGTCCCCCCATTTGTAGGAAATTGGGCCATAAGGAAAATGCCTAAACATTCCTTAAACCCAAAAGTTTTCACATATTGAGTACTTGATGAATTAAGATAACCCTACCTTGTTAATATCGTATTAAATATTTCATATTTTATCCAATAATAACTGCATTTCCACCTTCTGAAGAACCCCTGAAGGGAGATGATGCATCAGTTCTACTTGCAGCTTTCACTTGATGAGGATGAAGTGGAGAGCGTTCAACTCTATCCTCTGATCCAACACTTGTTCTTCTCCCCTTCTTTTGCTCACTAGAGGTCAACTGATACCCTTGCCCTTGAAGAGGAGACGGCGTGGTGACTCTATGAGGAACAGGACCTTGACGTAATGATGACACGGAGATTTGATGGGATTCATCCTTGGAATTTGGGGGCTCCATATTAGTGCACAAAGCTTCAGGGTATTCAAAAGGACTGTTCAGTACAATTGCTTTCCCTTAGCTTCTACTTTTGTGTACAACCTTAAAATGGTGTTCAAGGGGAACATTGCCAACCTAGTTACCAAGTTTTGGAAGATGGAAATTCAGCTGCAATCAATAACAATTCATGTTAATTAAATTTACAGCAGGCAATCTGATAAATATGAACATCTTTAATCTCGACCACATTTAGAAAGAAAGTGTGCTTTATATCTATTGGGAGGAAACTACCTGATTAGCATTACCAATGCAGAATCAATTATAGAGAATACAAGTTAACAAACTTGGAAATATCTCAAAAATCACCGAAAGAAGTGCCCTGGAGAATGTTTAACTTAGGCAACTAACTAGCTATGAGGTTCACCACATTGGGGCAAGAAATCAATCTTAGAAGAACTTAATGTGAGCCTTTGGAAGCAGTTGATTACCAACTTAAACTCCCGAGGCTTTAGTTTTAATAAGCGACTAAACAATTTTAGACATTGATCAACATAATTCAATAGCATTAATTTTACTGTTGGAATGGACTCAAATAGAGCTCAATCCAGGAAACATATCAATAAATAGACCCTAACAAGTATTGTAATGTGAAAAGTATTGCAACTATTATTTTTTCAAACCAAATCCAAGGATATCACTGACATGAAGGGCCCCTCCATGCATGATCATATGAAGGCGTGCTTCTTTATTCGCAAATGACCCCTGGTGGATTTATGAACAAATCTTAAAGCACTATTTTGTGTGCATAATCCAAAATGCAAATGCTAGTAGACTGTGCAACAAGATCTGTAAAAAAACAAAATAAAAAATAAATAATAGGTGCTACTAAATTGTACTAGGAGCTACTAAAGTAAATGTAGGTGCTACCAAATTATTTTTTAAATACTAGCAAATTGTATTATAGGTACAACTAAAAATGCATCTTAAAAGATATCAAGTCAGATTATTTATGCTATCAAATTATATCATAAATGTTACCAAACTTTATTACTATCAAATTTTAATATACGATCTAACAAAGTATATTGTAGGTGGATATCAAAGTATATTTTAGGTGCTACCTAATTGTAGCTTTAGTGTTGTTGAATCAAAAAGGGAAAGAAATAATGTTTGATTCATGCACAAATCCTTTAAATTTGTGTGCAAACAAAAAGGCACTTTTTCATATGATCAAACATGAATGGGGACTTCACATTAGTCTATTCAAAAAATAAGAGAATCATCAATTGATAATACTTATCATAAATTCCTTCCATTTATTACCATAACACGATATTCTAGTAGGCACAGTTTGTTCGGGTCTGTTTGACCGATGATTGATATGGTAGATAAGGCTAAGTAACCTGGACCAACAGTCAACTAATCATAACCAATCAATTGATTACTGGCAGTTTGGTTTAATTAGTTTAATCAAATTCTGAATTTTATAACAAAGACTGAATCGAATAAACCGTAATAGCCAAGATTTTTTTTTTAAAAAAAATTGAATTAACAAATGAATTTCCGAAATATATTGGTTCGGTTGGTTATTTTGCTTTAACCAGGATTTTGCTCACTCCTAATGGTAGAGGGGGTGAATACCACTTTTTTGTGATATTAGTATTCAAGAAATAATGCAGTGGAAATTAATAGACACAAAAAGGCAAATGATATGACACAATGGTTTAATATGGTTTGGCAACCCATAGACTCCTAGTCGATATTCTATGATCCTTTAAATGGATCATTTTTTTAGAACACCTCTATACTTTCTCCTTCTCGGCAGCATCAGAGGTGGAGAAACTTTTTACAATTCAACATTCACAGGATTTACAAAAATGAGAAGATAAGAAATAAAATGAAGCTTTTTAGAGTAGAGTAGCAGAATGTTGGCGCTGTTTGCACTTGAGTGTTAGTCCTAGCTCCTTTTATAGCCTTCTTGTATTCAAATTTATTTTGTTGTTATGATAAGGCAGTAGTCATCAGTCAACAGATATATTGTATCTTATCCGAATTTTGTCGTTGCTTTTTCCATCTTTGGCTCTGTTTGATTTGATTGTCAACTGGACTTAATGTTAATGGATTGATCGGTCCTTAGTGGATTGCTAAGTTGACTAAAAAATATTCTTCTATCAGCCCAAAATATTTCAATTGACTTGGTCAATTTGTCTGATAGTCTGAGTCATCAATTGACTATATTACAAATCAGTTGACTCATCCAAACCATCGACACTCCAAACACACCAACTTGGGATTTTGATTTATTAATCAAATAACTGGCTCATCAATCGAATCATCCAAGAGTTAGCTAGATATTCCACACGAGTCAACTAGTCAAATGGCTTCCCATACCAGTCAACTAGCATGCTAACTACGACCACCTCTAAGGTTGAGTCCACCTAAGTTGGTATCTAGTCTTATCCCTTGTATATAGGTCACTCCACTAACACCTCTTGTGAAGCCTTTCGAAGCATTGAAGTCTTCTCACGTCAATCTACTCGTCTCTCAAATGCACATAACCCTCAGCTCTTCCTTGTGTCATCCTTCACACCTTCACTTACATTATTCACCTCCTCGGCTCTACCATGCCCCAATGCTCCTTATTCTATAGTCCTCAGATGCTTGCACTATACTTCTCCAATGTCCATCGATCTCGAGCCATTAAGCCATCAACCACTTTGGACACGCCAAGTCAAAGTATATACATGGTAGATCCTACACAACTTCACACACATTAGATATAACAACAAACTTAATTTAAACCCCCCAACTCATCAAAATGATTATCTACATAAATGCAGAAAGGGATGAAAGTAGATGATTGTATTTTTGATGATCATCCTTCATGCTAAAAGTCAACACTATGGAAAGATATTGAATAATGTTCAGTAGGATTGATGATGAAGGTTGGAAACACACCTTTTAAGCACAATCAGCTGTAACTAAAAACACTAGTAGGAAAAAAAAAAGACTAGATTTAAATATTGGAATGACCTAAATTCACTAATCAGAAGATATGTTCTTAGAGTTTACTGTCAATTGAGGTGCCCAATAAAGTATCTATCACCTCAATTCTAATTCCAGTCTGCAAGGCCAAGCTGAAAGTCAACGACATAACAATATGAACAAAAAGAAATAACTTTAGTAGTACACGTCTACCAGTTGATTTATAACACAAACTTCTGAAGACTATCATGTGATTTGGGTTCACTATCAATTGAGGCATCCCAATAAAGAATTTCTCACCTCAAGTTTATTTCCAGCTTCCAAGAGAGAGTATAAGCAATTAATCTAATAAAATAGCTGAAGAAAGTCAACGAGTTCATGAACGATAAAAAAAAGCCTTGGTAGTACTAGATGACTCATCTCATAACTTCCAAAAACCATTCCAAACATGTATCGCCATGATATATAAGTAACTGTTTAGCTGCAATGTCAAAATTGTTAACACTACATTTCAGTCTGAGGAACACTAACTTAAGTGCAAATGAATCAACTTAACAGGCATTGTGTTTAATGCACATTCTGATAAAAAATTTCAGCCATCTTGCCTAAAAAAGGAAAAAACAAAGGGAAGTAAGAGAATTTCGGCAAATTCAATAAATTAAAAAAAATAATACAACATAAAATATTAAGCCCTTGGTTCTATTTGAAACCATGATCCATCCATCCCCAAACCTTATCTATGACTCAATGTAGGGGTGTGCATAATTTGGTTAAAACCAAAAAAACCGACCGAACCCGAACCGATCGATTTTTTCAGTTTTTCGGCCGGTTTCGGTTTAATTTTTTTGAAAACCGATTATTCGGTTTGGTTTACGATTTTAGTTCCAAAAAAACCAAATAAACAGAACCGGCCATATTGTAAGTAGTTTATGTACTATTTCTTGCTTGTAACCACTAGTTATCAACCGGGTTGATAATCAATCATATATAGTGTTCAATTCTCGGTGTTTTGTGGCATGGTAACAGAAGAATTTCAATTACTTAGTTGTCTGGTTTTCTGAAAAAAATAATATAATAGCACAATCAAATTATATATTTACATATTTACTTGACTATTGTTACAAGATAATAAAATTTTAGTATTACCCTTTTTATGTCTTAGTTTTCACTTTAAATTGATACTTTTTCTTGTTTCTAAACTAATATTTTTAGTAGCATAAAATCAATTTAATTCATTACATAAACCGTATATAACCGACCATACAAACCGAATCGAATTACAATAAAAATTAGACCGAACCGTAATAAAATGATTTAGTTTTGGATCAGAGATTTTCAAAACTGAAACAAAAAAAAATTGAACCGTAATAGAGTAAAATCGAACCAAATTGGTCGATGTCCACCCCTAATGGGGAGGCATGAAGTAGATTAGGGTGACCGAATACTCACGGGGAGACCCGAAGCAGGTCAGAGTGACTGGATACTTACGGTGAGGCCCGAAGCAGGTCAGGAGTGATTAAATGCTCGTGGAGAAGTCTAGAGCATGTTAAGAGTGACCGAATGTGAATGCTTGTGGGGAAGGCCCGAAGTAGGGTAAGGGTGACTAGATGTTCATGAGGAGCCTGAATTAGGTTAAAAGTGACTGGATGCTAGCGGAAAGGTTCAAACTGTTGGTGCAGTCAACCCTTTGGTTTTGATGTTTAACAATATATCTCAGTCTGATCAGTTTGACCAAGGGTTAATCCAAGCAAGACTATATACTTGGAAGA
>JBBPFQ011060789.1:0-10356 GCA_037974815.1 Kaempferia elegans | reverse complement strand
ATTATCTTTTTTTCAAATTTTTTTTTTATTTTTCTCTCCCTTTTTTTCTCTTTGATTATATATTTGATTTTTTTTTCTATTTTTCCTAATTTTATAATTTATTTATTTTTTATTTTTTCCCTTTTTTTCAAATTTTTTAATTTTAAATTTTAAAATTTTGTTTTATTTGTTTTATTTTTTATTTTTAAAATATTTTATATATTTAAAATATTTAATATATTTTTTAAAATTTTAGAATTTTAAAATTTTTTTAATTTTTGATTTAAATTTTTTTAAATATTATTATTTTTAAAATTTTTTAAAAATTTTATATATTTTTTAAATTTTTTACTTTTTAAAAAATTTGTTAAAATTTTTTAAATTTTTAATGAGGAATGAGAATGAAAATGAAATCTCCCAAATTATATAGATATGGTGATTCCCATAAATTTAAAAATTATTTCCAAATTATCATTTCCAAATCCATAATACAAACACTCATCTAAATTTATTTTTTAATTTAGTAAATATGCGCCATTTATGATTTATTAAATGTCCATCTTATCCGCAAATCCAATTGTTTTATATGTTGCAATGGATCAGTAATCGTGACGACATTCTTCTCTATTTAGCAGTATTAATTTTCATGTTTTCTTCTTTCCATCCCAAATCCAAGAGCTCCAGCTATGGCGGCTCGCAACCGGGCCAAACGCGCCACCGCCCCCCTTTGTGAAGACGCCAAGGCCCGCCTCGTCGCCGGTCACGCCAGCAGCAGCAGCGGCAGCGAGCACGAGACCACCTTCTCCTCCCTCGTTCACGCCTTCTTCGAATGTGACGCCGACGACGACCGTGATTCCGACGACCAGATTAAGTTCGAATCCAACTCGCGAGATAGCTCGCTCCTCCGGGTCGCCGCCGAGGTGACGGATCTCGTCCGCGGGTGGACTGAAGACGATGACCCGTTCCGTCTCCGCCTCCTGTTCGACGTCTCTGTTTCTTCTGTCGGACTGGCTGCCCTCCGCCTGCGGGGCACCGCCTACCGACGCGCCGTGATGACCCGGCTGAGAGAGAGGGGCTACAATGCCGGTGTATGCAAGGCGCGGTGGGAGAGCGCCGGGAATCTCGTCGCCGGAAGTTACGAGTACGTCGATGTGGTGACAGAGGAGGAGGATGGCCGGCGTTACATAGTGGAGCTGAGCTTCTCGGCGGAGTTCGAGGTCGCTCGGGGGGAAAAGGGGGACTACAAGGAGGTGACCGCAGCTCTTCCGGAGGTTGCGGTGGCTCGTCCGGAGGAGTTGTTGCAGGTTGTTCGGGTGGTGGGGAAGGCGGCGCGGCGGTCCCTCAAGGCGGAGGGCCTTCACGTGCCGCCGTGGCGGAAGACGCAGTACATGGCGGCTAAGTGGCTGGGACCATACCGTAGGACGACGAACGGCGCCTCGCTAAGCGCAGCTGGAGCTCCGGCAGTGGGCGCCGGTGAGGCAAAATGCCAAGCGGTGGGATTCGCGGCAGCCGCCGCCATCCGCACCTGTTAGTGAAACCACGACAGAACGACGTACGTGGCGCAATCTGAGTGGCTAGTGTGTTATTGATGCCTTAATCCAATGGACATACTAATTAGATTAGAAGGTCTTTTATTAAATAAAAAAATTAGAGGTTTAAATTCATATAATATTATAATTCTCGCCCTCTTATGAAAATAATATATAAATAAATGAAACTTTTTTATTATAAAAAATGAAGTCTTTTGATTTTTTTGTCTAATTAAACTGTAATTATTATTATTATGTGTGTGATTATTGGATTATTTGTAATTAGAGATCAATTATTGCAACGGGAGATCATCTCCATCAGCTCCACCTCCGCTTGGCCGTCGTCCTCCCAGCACAGCTGAGCCGCCTCCCCCATCTCCTCCCACTGGGGGCAATCGAAGAGGTACCCGGCACCGTCATCTGCTTCCACCTTCATGATCTTCTCCTGCTCCTCCTCCGCCTTGCCGCCGTCGTCAAACAGATGGCTGGTCCAGTCGCTGAAGTAGTCGTCGGCGGCAGCGGCAGCGTTTCGGGAAGGAACGCAGGGGGCGCTGGGATAGGAGTTCTCGGCCGAGGTTGGTGGCGGCGCGGCGGCCGTGGCCATCAGGCCTTGGATGTAGGTCTGTAGGAGGATGCCGGAGTTGGGGTTGCTGATGATCCTGGCGGACCGCCGGCGGCATCGCGGGGCGAAGTGCCTCCGCTTGGTGGCGTTCCAGTGGTTCTTGATGGAGTTCTCCGTCCGGCCGGGGAGCCTCTTCGCGATCTCTGCCCATTTGTTGCCAACCTCCGAATGCACCTCGATCAGAATCTTGTCCTCTTCCTCGCTCCACGTCTCCTTCTGCAATGCCGTTTCGAAGAGTCAAATAAAAAAAAACCCAAAACAAAGTAAATCCAATCCTGTTTCATCGTTAAGAACATTAATTAATCTGACCTTGATATTAGGCCTGAGATGGTTGTTCCACCTCTCTCTGCATTGCTTCCCGATCCTTCCTCGGATCAACTTTGCAATCTGAGCCCACTTCGTCAGTCCATGCTTCTCCACCAGACTCATCAACAATCTGCACGATACCACACCCACATCAAAACCTTTATGTTCTTGAGAGCTCAAAGAAGGAAACAGAGGAAACAGAGTACGTAATTAACAATGCCTGTCTTCTTCAGCTGTCCATTGGCCTTTCTTCCCCTTGCTCTTCTTCTGTGATTTTCCACCAATCCTCCTCGTCGACTTGTTCTTCATCATCGTCTCGACCTCCATCCCAGGCTTACTGCTGACGACGATGGCGAGCTCATTTGGGAAAGCCATTGGGACTTGCAGAAGGTGGTTATCCGTTTCAGTGAATATTGGAAACGAGCCGTCAAAACCAAAACGAGCTAAACCGGTCGCTGTTCCATCCAATGGGTGAATGTACTGTAGGAAATCTGGGTGCTGCTGAAACAGGTCGTCCCCCATGTCTGTGCACCTCGAAGGTTGGGGTAATGGCCGCAGAACTTGATATATACACATGCATGCATGCATTCAATACGTGGGGTAATTAGTTAATTAAGGCTTTGCAAATCAATTAAGCAATGGCAGTTACTCAGAATGACAATTAATTACTTAACTAATGGCAGTGTGAAGAGCAAGAAATGTAATAGATGCATGTGTTGAGAATTAAGAGTGCAACATTAATTGCAGATATCAGTTACTGCATCTTTTAATGGATAAGGGAGGAAGAGAAACTGAAGAAACATCTATGGTCAGTAAATTGCAGCTCTCTATCTTTGATTTATTTATTTTATTTTATTTTATTTTATGTTTGACGTTTTAGAAAGAAAACAAAATTATTGTGAAAATTTAGATCTTTTGTCAATGAGAGAGAGATGGAGGCCAGTCTGCACCACATACAGCGCCTGCTGCGTCCCCTCTTCGTGCACCGTCTATCGCCGTTGGATCTTAATCAAACGGGCTTTCTTGATGAATTTTTATGGCTGTGAGGTTTTTAACAGTCTTGTACGTACGTATGGATTTTACTAAATGCGCCCTTGATATTCTATATTTTCTTCTACGTGCGAAGAAACTTAGGAAATTGTAATACTGATACTGATAAGGGCATATGATCAAATTTGTCGCTCTGTTCGTTTAACTTAGCGAAACGATCGCCCGCGGTGGGAACCGTAAATGGCTTCGCTGCTCTCCTGCTCCGCCTGCGTCGCCTCCTCGAAACCCTCTTTTCCGATCTCCGGTCGGGGCTCGAAGCCACGAAGGCGATGGGGTTCGATTAACCTTATAATTGCGCCGCAGACGGAGAGGCGAAGATCGAGGGTTCTCGCTGTGGTTTCCCGGGTCGTCTTCCGAGACCTCGACGCCGATGATTTCAGGCACCCTCTCGATAAGCAGGTCGGATCTTTTCCAATACCTTAGGCTAAGTCTGCACGTTTCCAGTAGTATTCGGTGATTTCCTTCAGTTGGGCGCGCGAATCTGGTGAAACTTTGGACTTTTTTTTTTATGATTAGAGATTCTATTTCTTTGTTGCTTCAACCCTCGCGAAGTTACTAATTTTTGTTTCCCATTCGATATTTAATTAGCTATTTTACATAACAAAAACGAGTGTTTGTTCGATGAGTAATTTTGTTGCTTATGTTTGTGTCCAGAACACTTTGTTGCTGAGGACAATTCCTGGGCTGAATGAACTTGGCAAAGCATTGTTAGGTAAAGACACACATCATTTAGAGGTTTGAACGGACGAAGAACGAAGCATATTAGTTCATAAACACTGTTCAATGCAATATAAGTCCATAAGTAAATTACATATTTGTCAAGATGATGTGATTTTCCTGTTGTATATTATGCTATATGTTTCTGTGATTTGTTTTTAAAGATAACTTGTGGCCAACAACCCACTGAACATCTAATTAAAGCCACAAATATACAACAAAAGGGTGACTTTGTTGCTTTTGTATCTCAGAATGACTATTTGTTCTTGATTGTTGCAGGACCAGTTACAGAGCAAGTTATGCTTCTTGAGAACATAGGAACATCAGTTCTTGTTTCTGAAAAACAGGTTGGTGTTGGCATGGACTTAATATCTGTTCTAGAGCACCAACAATCACAAACTATTGATTTTCCAGTCAAAGAGTTAAAAAATCATCAAACCATGCTTCAATAAAAGTGTTGATTATAATGCATGCACTTTGAAGAAAATTAAGTGATACACATTAACGCTGGGTATTTGTTATTTATTTATTTATTTATTTATTTTGCTTATGTTATGTTACAGCAAAACACTTCATTTTGAAAAGCTTTCAGCAATATCTCAAAGCTCCCTTTACGTAGTAGTGAAACTAGGCTAAAAATACTAAGAAATATCTTAACAAATAAAACTCTCCAAATCTCAATTTTATTTCTTTTTTATAGCTCCCTGATCTGCATAAGTTGATGGTTGAGGCTGCCAAAGTACTAAATACAGATGCTCCTGATCTTTATGTTCGCCAAAATCCTGTTCCAAATGCATACACTTTGGCAGTCAGTGGCAGGAAGCCTTTTATAGTTGTCCACACAAGTCTCGTGGAGCTTCTTAGCAGAAGAGAATTACAGGTATAAATTTTCTGTGTTATCCTAATTCTTTACAAAATTACATTTGAACTTCAGGTTCAGATCTCTAGCACTCTGTTCCATCCCTTCTTTCACTATCTTTACGAGAATCATTCCGAGAGTGCATTTTGAATGTCTAGATAGTAGGAAAACATGTTGACCTTGTCATCTTTTGGTGCTTTGGTCGTTCTCTGTGTCCTTTACAGTTTGCACTCTCTTATCTTTCTCCTATTTTATTAAGTTGCAAAAATATTAATCAAATTGTCTTGTATCTTTGCTAAGATAGCATATAGTAGCTGTATAGTTTCTACTTTGTACTTCACTTCGAAAAGTATTTTCATCCCTTGATCCAATAGTTTACTCGGTCGTTGGGCTTTACCTTTAACCAGGCTGTTCTGGCTCATGAACTGGGACACTTGAAATGTGACCATGGTGTGTGGCTTACATTTGCAAACATAATTACCCTCGGAGCTTACTCTGTCCCTGGTATGTTTTGTGACGTCTTGAATTTTGTATTGATCATGGACATCCATGATAAGGGAGACATGATATATCCAGGGCTTGGTGCGATGATAGCCCAGAGCTTGGAAGAGCAACTGTTTAGGTGGCTCCGTGCTGCTGAGCTAACTTGTGATAGGGCAGCTCTCCTCGTCGCACAAGATCCTAAGGTATTGAGTTCTTGGATCCATTTGAATGATATAACAATCTATTTCCAGCTATAAGTTCTCAGTGTTGCTAGCACTGCTGCTAGTAGTCATTGTATAGCACGGATACTCTGAATTTTTTTTAATTATCGGACACGGATATGACACAGATATGGATAATACACATATCGGATACCGCCAAAAACGTGTCATGGACTTTTTTGAGGTTTGACAAGGCAGATATGTTTTGGACACTGCAAGGATACGGCTATGATACATTTTTCCGGATATGTTTAGGCAAAATTACAAATATTTAAAATTTTTAAGGGTTAATTGAACAAATTTGAAAATTTTAGGACTAATTGGAAAATAATTAATAAAAATGAATTGGAGTGTGGGTTTTTTTAACCCTAAATCCTAATTTTTTTTACTCGTCTCTTTGACATCACCCGCCTCCCTTTCTAACCCCACCCCCCACACGCCGTTTGCCATATAAGCCATAAATTATTATTTCTAATTTCTTCTCCACTCTTCTAAGATGCTTAAACCCTAATCATTTTGTTACAAAGATTTGATTTAGAAATTTGAATATAAGCCCTAATCTTTCAGTCTCCTTTTTCTTTTTTTGTCTTTCAATTTTTTTTGACGAATAGTATCTAAAAGTCTCAGTTTTAATCATCTTTCATGATCTTACATGCCATGTACTAGTTGTCACTCATTCTCAATTTTGATCATCTTTCATGATCTTTCAATACTATAGATATAATGATTGTCGTATTCTAGCCGTATCGTATCTTATATTTTCAAAATTTATTGTATTGTTGTATCCGAATCGTATTTGATACGATACCCATACCCATATCCATACAGCATAGTCGTAGCATATAATGGAAATAATACCATTCCTTAGTAACTCACTTATGATGTATTAATGTACAAGTTATCACAGCCAAGTACCTGCTTTTTCTCTCAGCGAAATGATATTTCAGATGTATGAGGACATGAATCGATGAAGGGTACTCTGACTAGATAGAGGAAGGTCCATAGTAATCATCATCTATAAAGGTAACAATATTTTAAATTAAACTCTGAACAGACATGAGTTAGACAACAAATATCAAAATGATAAGGAAAAAAGTTACAAAGCAAATTTATACATACTAGGAGGAAATGAGGATCAAATGTCTTCTTCAATCGATAGGGTTCGTATTCAAGATTTTGTAAGTGTAGAAAGACTATTAACAATCGTTTGTGAATTCTGGAGACCAGAATCTTCTATGCGATGATAGATTTGAAATGGAGAGGGATCAACTACCAAAGCAGATGAATCGGCAATCAAAGTCAAATGATGAATTCTCGAAAATCCTGCCTATAGCAAGTATCCTTTTAGTCCATGAACATGAACAGTAACAAAATCAATAGCATATGTTATTGAACAATTTTGCAAATAGATCCAAATCAAATTTATGTACAGAACTAAATAAAGGAGCACCAACTGTGTAAAGTAGCCTGACCAGAGAGTGATCCATCATTGAGAATGACATGAATAAGTTGAGATATACACTCAAGTTTTGAAAGAATAGAGAAAATATTGGATATATGTGTTCAATCTAAAATCCAACTGATTGGTTTACAGACAAGAATCATGCTGGCAATAGGATTATTTTCATGAGCCAATGGTGTGACACACTGAGATGCTGTACTCTAGGAGATTTTCTACTTAAGAAAGTGCTTGATACTCCATAATGGATACATTTAACCTTGGATGTAGTAGTGAAGGGCTTACTACTAAGAATACCATCACAGATATTTTTAGATGAACCATTGTTGACCAAAGTGGCAATCTCCAAAAATCAGCATAGAACATAACTGTTGCAAATATGAAGGATTTCTGGAAATCAAGGGCTGCAGGTAAAACAGCAAACAGATTGGATTTATAGAGGAAACAGGAAATCCAGAAAATATAACAGATTTGTTAGAGCAACTGGCAGAGGAAAAGCCATCTGGAACACAAAAAAGGCCTGAACTGATCAGGAAAGAAGCAGAAATCTCTGAAGCAAAGACTCTGGAGCGAGGTGGAAATAAAGTCTGCAGAAATCTCCAGAACTAGTGAGGTAAGAAGCAAAAAATCTCCAAAATGATATTTTCAGGAGCAATCTGACAGAAAAAAAAAATGCTGAAACACTGAAGTAATCTCCAGAATCTGTAGAGATATTCTTGAGCAGGTTCACATTGAAGGGCGAAGATCAAGAAGGATGCAGATTGCAATGAGTACAGAACCACTATTAGGAAAGAATTGTTGCCAACATCTCGCTGGAAGTGCCTCATGGAAATTAGAATACTGAGAATAGAAGAAAAGGGTATTATAGACTCCAGCAATTACATTCTTCAGGCGAAGAACTGGGATGAACACTCTACAGCAAGTGGATTGAGGAAGGAGCACTTTACCGCAAGGGATGTGGCTTTGATACCATGTCCAAGTAGGGAAAAATGATTTGAATTATTTTTCTAGATAGTCCTTTCTATCTTCAGATAGATTTCTATTCTTGTTCTGTTTAGATTACATCATTTTGGAATATTAACAATTGATCCCTAGCTTATTACAATTTGGTCCTCAACATATGTAAAGATCTTTGAGACAATAATGTAAAGTGATAGATGTCTCTTCCTAAACATATTCTCTTGTATTCACATTTCTTATTTGCCCTTTCTATACTGTATTTGACAATTTCTAATTATCTGTACTACTGCTGTACTATCAAGAGGTGGTCATATCTGTCTTGATGAAACTGGCTGGAGGTTGCCCATCTCTTTCTGACCAGCTAAGCATAGATGCTTTCTTGGAGCAAGCTCGCTCATATGACAAGGCTTCTTCGAGTCCCATTGGGTGGTATATTAGGTTTGTTTCTCTCCTTGTGACACTCATCAGCAGTGGTAGGTGTTAACACCAACTATGCCATGAAGACTGATCACAGATAATTTAGACCTTAAAATTTATAGCAGTATAAAATCTTATTATGAAATTGTGTTGGACTTCATGGTTCATTGCCTTGCTTCCAGGAATGCACAAACAAGGCAGTTATCCCACCCTTTGCCTGTTTTGCGTGCTCGTGAAATCGACGAATGGTCAAGAAGTAATGAATACAGATTCCTTCTAAAGAGAGCTACCCAGCTAGAAGATTCGCTGAAAGTATAGATTTTCCTTGTACAGCGGGGAGGGGTGGTCAAGCAGAAGGTAATTGGATGTATTTGGAAATTGGGTAATTCACATTCGTTCCATGTTGGATTACTTTAGCTTCCAAACAATCATGCCTGGATTTTTCTTGCAGTTCTGCAGGATTTGCAACAGGATATTCAAAGAACTGAATAATAGAGAGGATGTCGATACTAAAGCATGATGTTAATACAAACTGAAAATTGCCTGAATTTTACTGTAATTAGCATTGTATATGTCAACATAGAAGAAAGGAAATTAGCATTGTACACCAACATATCATTACTTTCTGAAAGTAGAGATTCAAAAAGATATACTGTTGTCATTCCTATGGTATCTCAAATATTCTCTGTTGCATGTCTGTCATCTTGATATTCCTTCTCCTTTGAGAACCCATGATAGGGCCATTTTCTCACATGTTAAGTGATGGTACGTATAGAAACATGCTTCCCAAAGATAGGAGTGAAAGTGTAGCCCCGACCTAAGATGCTTGGAAGGCTTTCTTCATGTTCTCATCTTGCCAGAGTTTTTTGGGAGAAGGAAAAATAGAGGTGGCTCTTGAGCATCTCCTTCTCGCAAGGAGATGTGATCTTCAGTCCTTTTGATTTTCAATCCCATTGAGTTGAGTATTTGTTCGATTGAGTTTATTTAAAGCGGCATTATTGAAGTTGTCTCTAGCTTGGATTATTAATTAGCAGACCTTTCTCATCTGCTTTGGACACCACTATCCAATTTACCCTTTGGCTATCAGAAAACTTATATGGGATTGAACCGATCGTCAAGTTTGATGTTATCTGACTTGATTAATCATTTTTTTCTCGAAAAAAAAATCAAATAAATCTTGCATTTGTGACAACTATCTTTGTCTAAGTCTTGGAATTTCTTTCCGTGATCTTTAGTTTGAAAAAGGTTCTACATGATTTTTACCCTCAACATCAATGGAACAATGCAATAGTTGGATCGAGATCTATGTCGATCAAACTTGCAACATAGTTTTGCAATCACAAGCAGGACCTGACATAATTATGCAATATTTTTTCACCTGTGCTTGCAACTGGAAGTGGCAGTGTTTGATTGTTGATCTCAGTAATCAACACTTTTAAAAGAAAAAAAGAAATAATTTGTGGATGTGTGATGACACAACACAAGCCAAGAATAAGAGAATCAGACTAAAAGTTGAAACAGTATAATCGATTTTGTTTTGCTACCAGAACTAAATAATCAAGGAATAGACTGCAAGAACCATAATATCAAATTGTGAATAAATGTTTAACGAATTTTAAGTAGATATATATTGCAACTCTTGCGTAAATGTTTAACGAATATACTTTTATGATTACAAAAACAATTCGTAAATAGCAATTTCTGATAAAAAGAAAATCTGTCGTACTTATTTCTTGAGATAAATTAAACATGTA
>JBBPFQ011060679.1:0-10356 GCA_037974815.1 Kaempferia elegans | reverse complement strand
TTATATTTTTTTTATTAAAATATTTTAATTTTATAAAAAGTAGACAAATCTTAAATTGAATATGCTGTACGTACATTCGATTTGTTCGGTTTATTCAAAATTAATCATGTATAATTTTATTTTATTGATTTTTAAACAAATTTAATATTAATTTAGTTAATTCGGTTAATTCGGTATTAATTTTGTATATTTTTTAATTCAATTCGATTAACTAATATTAAATTAATTTTTAATTAAATTAGTTAATTTACTATCGAATTAATTGAATGCTCACCCCTATCACTAAGTCCGTAAATTTCCATCAACTAATTTTTTTTTTTTTATGGTTATAACTACTGGACCAACTCGTATTATTATGATGCATGTCGGAATGACCCCACTTCTGTGATGCATTTAATTACGCAAAACATGTGGATTATAAAAGTAAAAAAAATTAAAATAGAATTTAATTATATTATTATTAAATATTTATTATTGAGTCTAAAGTTAGAAAGTGTTAATTCAAAAAAATGTCCTGTAGTTTAGTTTTAGGGAAAAATATACACGTGTAGCAATGTAGATGGTCCCTGTTTTCACAGCCAATATTTTATAGGGAAGTACTTATAATCGTTGATAAGATCACGTACTTATCATCCAAGAGAAAGGGACATGTAATGGCTTCGGACGTATCTATTAATTTATTTAAGGTAATAAAATATTTGAGCTAAAGTCACCCGATCTCTTTCTTTTTATACTTCGTATCCGGAGAAGGAAGGACGCACATTGATGCGGAATGGGCGTGATGTTATCACTTCCCAAAAACGATCCGTGGAGAAATTGGGAAAAGCCGGGCGTACGAGGAAGGATGACGTGGCGATCTCTAGTTTGAGCGTCTGTAGATTGACCAAAATGCCATCGATGGTTGTGGGCCACGGAGGAAAGATGCCCTTCATTTGGGCGGAATGACTAATTCATCCCTATTGTGCGATGTAACGCGGCTACGATGTGAAATCCCGAAAATGGGTTCGGTTTGATCTGCTTAATCCTGGCACCGACATGTCTCGTGGAGGGTGAGATAGTAATTTCGGATGTGGATGGGGTCGGTCTATAAAAGGGGAGAGATGGGGGGACAGGACAGCGAACGCAGCGGCTGATGAGAGAAGTGGGAAGTAGGGAAGAGTAGAGAGAGAGAGGAGAGAGAGAGGTTGAGGGAAAAGAGACTCCACCAAAACCCTAGAAATTCACGTGGAGGCGTGGAGTTCGCTGCATCGGCGGGTTCTCTGTCCAGGAATTTAGGCTTCATCGTTTGGATCCGGGTTGCTTTGCGGCGCGAGTTTTACCTCGGGGTTAATCGCTTCCGGCGCGCTATTTTTGGGTGGATTCTGGATCTTGTTGGATGAAAATAGCGCCTTTTGGGGTTAAGATCGTGGCTTTTGTGCTCGAAGGCTGGGAACTGCAAGCTTCTGAAAGCTTTGGTTTTTCTGTTTCTGGGCTCACTGACTTTTCTGGGTTGTACTGATTGTGATTTTTGTGCTCCGAGACACGCGCTACGGTCTCCACTATTGTTTTTTTTCTAGTCTTTGCTCTGCCAATCTTTGAGGTGGGAAGTTGTGTATTTTTTGTTTGCTCCAGAGTTAGAACCTTGTTAGATTTGGATTATGTTGGTGCTCGATGACACTTTGGACGGAGTTCATTGACCACTACATTTTGTAGCAACAAGGTACTTGCGCAGGAGGAAGAAGTGTAATGCATTTTCCATTAGGGGATAGGTGAAAGTGGGATTCTGCAAGCGTGAAGTTTGGGATTTTGTTGTTCGTCTGTCTGTCTTGCCTATTCCATTCTATCTGGACAACAAAATTTCTGCGCTGGAGCGTATAGGGATTCTTGGTTCGATGTCTTCTCTGAGCAGGGAACTGGTTTTCCTGATACTGCAATTCCTAGATGAGGAAAAATTCAAAGAAGCCGTTCACAAGTATTCTAACATTTTCCTTGACAAACATATCATCTGAAGTTCTTAACTTCTTTTGGTCTTTGTTTAAATGTCTGGTTGTCTTGTAGGCTGGAACAAGAGTCAGGGTTCTACTTCAACATGAAACACTTTGAAGATCTAGTTCAGGCAGGGGAATGGGATGAAGTTGAAAAATATCTTGGTGGTTTCACTAAAGTTGAAGACAATAGGTACTCCATGAAAATCTTCTTTGAGATAAGGAAACAGAAGTACCTCGAAGCACTTGACAGGTAAAGTTATGCCACTGCCTTAGCTTTTTTTCGAATATAGCTGAAAAATTCTGTTTTCAGATCATTTTACACTGTTACTTTTACAGACATGACAGGGCAAAAGCCGTTGAGATTCTTGTTAAGGATCTTAAAGTTTTTTCTTCTTTCAATGAGGAACTCTTCAAGGAGATCACTCTACTGCTTACTCTGGAAAATTTCAGGTAACATATTCTAGAGTTGGATAACACATGTGTTTTTACATAAACTTAATTGTCCATTCACCTTTTTCCAATCTCAAAACCTATGTAGGCAGAATGAGCAACTTTCTAAATATGGAGATACAAAATCAGCAAGAACTATAATGCTTCTGGAGCTTAAAAAGCTTATTGAAGCTAATCCTTTGTTTCGTGACAAGTTAACATTCCCACCTTTTAAAGCTTCTCGCTTGCGAACACTAATCAACCAAAGGTGCAAAGTTACTTTTCCCATATTGCAAGATTACTTTGATTAGTCGATATATCCAAAGATAGCTAATTCATGTGATCCAGGCTCCGTGTATTATTGTCAGTTTTGTATTCCATGGATTGGCCAATGGATTTGGCCTATACCTATACTAGTTTTTTTTCTTTTTGGATGTTTGCCATCTTTTCTATTTTCATGCATTGAACTTGTTTTGAGGACCCATCAAGTTTCTTTTTCTTTTCTTGCATTGTCACAAATTGAATGGTGCTTAAAATGTCTATACAATCTGGTGCTATCCAATATTGATTATGGCAAGTGAACCTCTCTTACTTTTTTCCCACCTAGGATAGAACTTCTCTATCTTTTTTATTTTCCTGTTTAAGTCTCATTCTGGGAAATGCATTTTAATCGCGTAGTACTATTTATTGACTAATGCCTGTTGTTTAGTCTCAACTGGCAGCACCAGCTTTGCAAAAATCCACGTCCCAACCCTGACATTAAAACACTCTTTATTGATCATTCATGTGCTACTCCTACAAATGGAGCACGACCACCTCCGCCTACCAATGGTCCACTTGTTGGGTCAGTTCCCAAGCCTGGGACGTTTCCTCCAATGGGTGTTCATAGTGTAAGTGGATTATGTTCGTTGTGTTTAATTTTTTTATTCATTTTTTAGTCTGATTACCAATTATTGTGTTCTATCCTTTTTTAGCCTTTTCAATCAGTTGTTTCTCCACCTGGTAGTGCCATTGCTGGATGGATGACCAATCCTAACCCTTCACTGCCACATGCTGTTGTAGCACCTGGCCCCCCAGGTTTGGTGCAGCCTCCAAATGCAGGTACTGATTGTTCAATGTTTCTCTCATATGCATTTGAAAAGTTTAACATGGTGCCGAAATCAAACCTTGCATGTGATATTGCAGCTGCATTTATGAACCACCCACGGCTCCCCACAGGGGCTCCTGGGATTGATTATCATACTGCAGATTCGGAACACTTGATGAAAAAAATGCGAACAAGCCAAGTAGATGAGGTATGAAGGACATAATGCTTACAGATTTCTGGGATGGGATTCTTTATTCATAAGGTTGTATGCATTTCTTCTTGGAATGTAATCGAATTTATCATCTAGGTATCCTTCTCTGGTGTAACTCATCAGCGCAATATTTATTCTCAAGATGACATTCCCAAAGTCGTGGTACGGACTCTTAATCAAGGTTCAAACGTGATGAGCTTGGATTTTCATCCAATCCATCATATGATTCTTCTAGGTAATTTCTGTTCTTGGGAAGTATTTTGTTTTTTGCATTGTGCTTCTCTGTTCAAGTTTATATTTTTATATTCTTTAATTTTCTTTTAGTTGGGACAAATGTTGGTGAAATTGGCATTTGGGAAGTTGGATCCCGAGAAAAGCTAGCACAAAAGACATTCAAGGTGTGGGATATTTCATCGTGTACTTTGCCTTTGCAGGTATTCATCAAGCTGAAAACCCATCCCGTGTCTTTTTTGGTCAGACTATAAGAAAATGAACTGGCAATTCTTTTTAAATTAGTATATTTCATACTTGACATCACTTTCAATATACTTGCAGGCAGCACTCATGAAAGATGCTACCATATCTGTCAACCGATGCTTGTGGAGTCCTGATGGTTCTATTCTTGGTATGCTTAAGCAAATTTTTTTTAACCTAGTTGGATTGTTTTGATTGAGTTCAAGTAGGATCATTGGTTGGGCGGGTATATTATCACAATATTATTATGTTGTTACAATTCTTCTTAATTCTTTTTATTATTCTGTGATACTTGTAGGTGTTGCATTTTCAAAGCATATGGTGCAGACATATGCTTTTAGTCTAAATGGAGAATTGCGACAACATTTGGAGGTTAGTTAATTAGTTATTGGTTTTTGGCAACCATATGATGGTTCTGATAGTATCTTGGTTTGTAGATTGATGCACATGTAGGTGGCGTTAATGACATTGCCTTTTCCCATCCCAACAAGACTCTCTCAATCATTACTTGTGGCGATGACAAGACAATTAAAGTGAGTAGGAAACCATGTGGTTAATTTGTCACAAGTTAAAATAAGAATTGCATGTTATCTTCTTTTGCATGATGGATAGGTATGGGATGCTTCGTCTGGACAGAAACAATACACTTTTGAAGGTCATGAAGCCCCTGTTTATTCTATTTGTCCTCACTACAAGGAGTCCATCCAGGTTTGTATTTGCTCACCTCTGTATGTGTGTTTATTTGCATGATATTCATGGTGCAAAATTTACAATTATGGTTTATTATCCATATCCTTCTGACATTGTTTCATCATTTCTCTCGGTGAAGTTTATCTTCTCAACTGCAATTGATGGTAAAATTAAAGCATGGCTCTATGACTGTTTGGGATCTAGAGTCGACTATGATGCTCCTGGCCGTTGGTGCACAACCATGTCATATAGTGCTGACGGGACAAGGTGATGTGTATTCATATAACCTTTGTCACAGGCCTGAGTATATTTGCTACTCTGTTAATTTATGAACCAGTGGCTGTGGTCATTTTATATCTAAACTTTGCTGCTATCTTTCTTGTTCTGCTCTTCTAATGATAGTAATTATTCTGTATTATACTAAACTCATTACGATCGAGTACCCATGCTAAAGTATCATCTTTTGGCGGCAGGCTTTTTTCATGTGGAACAAGTAAAGATGGCGATTCACATTTAGTTGAGTGGAACGAGACTGAAGGAACTATTAAGCGGACATACACTGGTTTTAGAAAACACTCATTAGGAGTTGTCCAATTTGACACAACTCGGAACCGCTTCTTAGCTGCAGGAGATGAATTCCAAATTAAGTTTTGGGATATGGATAACACTAATATTTTGACTACTACTGATGCAGATGGCGGGCTTCCTGTTAGTAGCTTTTCTTGTATATTTCTTGCAATTCAAACTTTTAGTTTGTATGTAACTATTTCTCCATGGCAGGCAAGTCCTCGTCTGGGATTCAACAAAGATGGTTCATTACTTGCTGTTACAACTAGTGATAATGGAATCAAGATTCTGGCAAATGCTGATGGACAACGGGTTATAAGGATGCTTGAAAGCCGAGCATTTGAAGGTTCACGCAGTGCTTCTCAACAAGCTATTGCTAACGTGAAGGTAGTATTCAGATCAACCACTTCTCTAAGAGAATATTGTCTTTCAAATTCCTGTGTGGCAAGTGCTTACTGCTAAAATGAAATTTGTTGATAAACTGCACTTCAATGATGTGCAAGATTTTGTCACAAGCCTATTCATAGTCAGCACTTCAATTATCTAACATTCTGTTGACACTTTCTGCAGCCCCCTGTTATCAATGCTTTAGGATCAGTTTCTAATGTCTCTAGCCCTATAACTGCAACAGCTGAACGCCCTGATCGAATCTTACCTGCAGTATCTATGAGTGGCTTGGTAAGTGAACTTAGTACTAATGCCATTGTTCAAAAATTAGAGCTATGACACGAACAAAATCTGCAGGCTGTTATGGATAGCAATAGGACTGCAGATGTCAAGCCAAGGATTTCTGAAGAAGCTGAGAAAACCAGAAGCTGGAAATTAGCTGAGATTGTGAATTCTGGGCATCTTAAAGCTTTGCGGTTGCCTGATTCAACATCAGCAGTGAGCAAGGTACATTTTTATGTAGTGGAAAATTTTATTTGGAAAAATTTTATTTTGCTTCCTCCAATTATTTTTTGGGTTGCTTCAAATGTTTTTTTGTGGTTACATTTTTAAATAATTTTTGTTTGTCTGTTTTATTCAAGAACTGCTAGGTAAGGTCCAGTTTAAAAGCTTGAAAGCATAAATTCCTCAATTAGGTGAAACTAATTTTATCTTAAAGAGAATTACTTTTGATATGCCAAGATAAAAAAATCATGATTTCCTTTTTTTGTATCTCAAAGAACTTATTTTTGTTAAAACTAATAAATATTTAGCCTATTCATTTGTATAATAAATTTACCATGTTTGCACAATTATCTTTTTCTCTCTATAATGTTAGTTCCTTTATATTTTTTCATTTTAAAAATGAGTTCTTTTCAGTATTTGTATTCCTAAGAAATTAGTGGGGGCAGTATGTCCTTAGCACCTATTATCTCTCCGTCCATGCTTGCAATAACTCCAGTAAATATTATGGCTAATGTTAGGTATGTTTGAGATAGAAGAGTGAAACATAATATCAGCTTTTGCTATTACAATAATTGAATTTAGTGTGAGGAAACCTTTATTGCTTTAAATGTTCATTATCAATAATTTTACACAACATCTGTTGAGTGTCATGACTGTAATGCTATGTAGATTCTACTACAATTTGACTTGCTTCAATTGTCTTTTGTTCTAATTTTTATCTTCTCTAATCTTTGATAATGTGTTCTATTTTACATTCTGTCAAGTAATACACTAGTTATCTTCTTTATTTTTCTAATTTCAATAAGGTGATCAACTTACATACTTGTGTTCTCTCGCAGGTTGTGAGATTGTTATACACCAATTCTGGACTCGCCATATTAGCACTTAGTTCCAATGCCATGCATAAGCTATGGAAGTGGCCACGCAATGAAAGAAACCCATCATGCAAGGTCAGAAAGTAACGGTTGTAATAAATTAGTATTTGAATTTAGCATAGCGTTGATTGTTTATGTTGTTCTTTCAGTCGACTGCATCCGTTGCTCCTCAGCTTTGGCAACCATCAAATGGTATTTTTATGACCAATGAAACAAGTGATAACAATCCAGAAGAAGCAACTGCTTGTATTGCTTTATCAAAGAATGACTCTTATGTAATGTCTGCATCAGGAGGAAAAGTTTCTTTGTTTAATATGATGACTTTTAAGGTACGTAGCCAAGGACTGATTTGATCTGTTGTTACCAACATCTTTTTTGTTTCATAGAGAACTTGAGCTGCAACATATCTTTGCAGGTTATGACCACTTTTATGTCACCCCCACCTGCAGCCACGTTTTTGGCATTTCATCCTCAAGACAATAACATCATTGCCATTGGAATGGAAGATTATAGTATTCAGATCTACAATGTACGGGTTGATGAGGTTTGCAATCCCATAAATTTCAATGAACATAGGTTATCCCTCATGCTTTCTACTAGCCAAACTATTTGTATTCTTGATGTTTTCGGCAATTTTATTGCTTTTGAACTTTTTGTATATAGCATTAATGCCTTTTTATTACCCTCTAGTTTCCAAATGTTTGGATGTAAGGATTTTATAGTTATGGATGGTTGAGTTTGATATCACGTAGGTTCAGAATTATAACTTTGATATCACGTAGGTTCAGAATTATAACTTTTAGGTAATTCGCAAATCTCTGATCTTGTTCATGTGTCCTCTTTTGCATCATCTGAAATCATCTATAATTTCACCCGCTTGCAGGTGAAAACCAAACTCAAGGGCCATCAGAAGAAGATAACTGGTCTTGCATTTTCCCAGTCTTTAAATGTTCTCGTGTCCTCTGGTGCTGATGCTCAGGTTTGCAGATAAAAAATGGAGTTTTTGTGGATTATACCTTGAATCATATTTCGGAGCCATATATATATATATATATTTCAGTTTTATCTTTTAACATCTTCTGTTATTACTCGGAGACTAATGCAATAATATGCAGCTTTGTGTTTGGAGCATAGATGGATGGGAGAAGAAAAGATCACGGTTCATTCAGGCACCTGCTGGGCGTGCATCTCCATTAGTTGGGGATACCAAAGTTCAATTTCACAACGATCAGACACATCTCTTGGTTGTCCATGAAAGCCAAATCGCAATCTATGACAGTAAACTCGACTCTCTGCGTTCGGTTAGTTCTTATCTCCAATAAAAGACATTACTTACCAGTTCTCATCTCTCTTCAAATACTTATTTCAATCCAAATGTGCAGTGGTCTCCTAGAGATGCACTTCCAGCATCAATATCAAGTGCAATATTTTCTTGTGATGGTCTGTTGGTGTATGCTGCATTTGTTGACGGCGCCGTTGGAGTTTTCGAAGCCGACAACTTGAGGCTCCGTTGCAGGATCGCTTCCTCTGCTTATATTCATAGGTACATACCTCCTTTTCCCAGCAAATTACTGTTTGACAATGATGAAGTAACTACACTGTGTTAACTTTCTTTTCTCCCTTCACTTTCCAGTGGATCTGCCTATCCCACAGTGATTGCTGCTCACCCATCTGAACCCAATCAGGTAGCCCTGGGGATGAGTGATGGTGCAGTTCATGTGGTGGAACCATCAGACAGTGATACGAAATGGGGGTCGGCGGCGCCTTCGCAAGACAGCGGAGCTCCGCCAACAACATCGTCGACCCCTGCTCAAAACAGTAGTCAGGCATCCGAACCCCCCTCCCGATGACTTTGACAGTAGTCTAGCACAAATGGAACTAAATGAGGAAGATCAATCTAAAGGCTAGAAGCAGGTTATCTTCTTTTTGTTTCTGCTAACCTGTTTGTTTTCTGTAAATCTCATTGTGTATGGTACCTTCAGAGATTTTTAAAAGAGTGAGGAAGATGTTTGTTGGTGTAAAGAAATATATATAAACTTGTGGTAATCTAGATTTGTATTTGCTATCTTCATTGCTATCCTTCCAGTTCCAGATCAGAACTAATCAAACAAACAAGCATACATACAAAAAAAACCTCGTAGTTGCTTCTGGCAAATATTTGCTTACAATGTTTTTGGCTTTTGCTAAAAAAAAATTGTACACTTTAAAAAGAGATTTTGCTTTATGTTATAGTTATTAATTAAAATAATTTAATTGTTAGGTAAAAATTAAAAGGATGCATTAAATTTTGTAAAATGTCAAAAAAGGAAAACGTACTTTTTTATAAAAAAAATAAAAGGGTAATTCATTGGATATTTTATATTAAAAAACTTTTTATTTTAGTAATCGTTAAATTTAAATTCTTAATATTATTATATTAAAATATTATCTACTAATTTAATCAAAATTATTTAAATTTTATAAAATTGTTTTAAAATAACTATATAAACGTAGAAATTAATACTTATTATTAACTTAAAATAGTTATAAAACTTTTAATCCGTTTTATAAACTTCATGAAAATCATTTTAGCTTGATTAAAATAATTTAGACGCTATTAAAATAATCTGTAAATTATCCTAAATCCCCTAATATTAAACTCAATTTCCTCGGCAAATTTTACATTGTTTCGACTCGCTTTTAACTTCCTAAGGTATATCGATTTATCTAATTACTTTCATTTGTCCAAAAAGAGATATAATTCTTCTCAAATTCAGCACCATTTAACTGAAATTTAGTACTAATTGATCAATCTGTCATGAGAGAACAAAATTTTTTATTATTTTTTATAGATATAAAAGTCTAAAATGAGAAATAATTCTTCTAAATTTAGCACCATTTAACTAGAATTGAGTATATTTTTTTATCCAATTGAGCATAACTCTTTTGTTGAATTGCAAGATTGTAAATATATTCTCACCTTGAAAATATATAAGAAATATTATTAATTTATAAGAGAAAAATATCTTATTAGTATGCGATCTTTTTGGTAGAGCCCAGGTGCTAAGATAAGAAGGTTTAAGCATAAAGTGGATAATATCATACCATAGATGTTTAAAATTTTTTTTAACCAAATATCTTTTTCCATCTTATTGATACCAATTGATTGTTTTAGGTCGGATTAAT
>JBBPFQ011060569.1:0-10356 GCA_037974815.1 Kaempferia elegans | reverse complement strand
TTATTGAAAAGTTTTTTCTGATTAATATATATTTATGCATTATGTTAAGACTTATTAATAATCATGGTTATATTTATTCCCACGTCTTAGGATTGGCAACACCACGAGTAAAGAAGCTTTTATAAATATCTTAGGTTAACGACCTCAGAAAGCATATCTTTCTTTGCCTTTTGGATAAAATCAAATATAATATCTATTCTTATCAATTCAATGTAAAAAATTAAATTAATTTTGTACAAGGAAGAGTCCGTTATAGTAACTTGGTGTTGGGTTCTCAAAGTGTCTTACCAAGTTCAATTTATGGGTGTGGACACTAATTTATATATATTCATGCATTATCTAGTATATATATAAATTAAATATTCTGCATACCCTTTCGGTCCCCTTGATTCTCAAAATTGAATCAGGGCATTAGGAAGGGCTTTTGAATACTCAAATCGTACTCAGTCACCCATGAATATGTAGAGTAAAATATATATATGCATATAGAGAGAGTAACAACACACCCCGTATACATCCGGAAAAAAAATTTTGATTTGAAATTTTTTTTAGCTTGAACCTCTAAACCTAAAAGTAAAATCTCATTGACGTAATCGGAAGCCTTAAAAATAATAATAAATTATAAAAATATATTGCACTGGTCGCACAAACAAGTATGAACTAGTCTGCAAGCTAACTTATATATTGAGTATATATCTCTCTCACATCTTGACACTAAGTGTGTGTGTGTGTATATATATATAGTGAGCCCTTACTATAATAGATTTTATTTATTTATTTTTTTAAGCTCTTGGTTATTTCAATTAAATTTTGTTTTTAAAATTTATGGGTTGTGTTATAGCTAGTATTAAGCATAACAAAAATTTTCAAAACGATTTTTTTTAAGGTGCTATCCAAGACGTAATAATGCACCTATTTCAATTCAAATATTGTCCAATATATATATCTTCTTTGATTTTTTAAATATTTAAGGATTGAATCTTAATTTCAGTAAATTAATAAATAAATTTTATTAATAGACAATGGACTTAAAAATAACTACATGCTACAAATGTTTTTTGATTTATGAATTTGTCACCAAATGTGTGAGAGAGATATCATATTTCTTAGCATTAATCTTACCTGAATCGTACCAATGGTAGCTGGAAGATAGTCTTTTGTAACGTCTTTGATAACCTCCATCCAAAAACTACACCATCAATCATCCAAGCAATTCCAATGACATTAGAGAATATTTAGATTTTCATTATTCTTATTTTTCTCTGAATTAGAGACATAAAATCAGGCTTCACCACAATCCTTTTTACTCGATTAAATAACAAGTATCCTTCTTTTTATAACTTTTATTAGTAGTTCTTTCCCATCGTTCGAGCAAATAGAGCTTAAGAATGCTTCTCTCGAAAGCTCCCATGAGATAGATTTCTTGAAGAAAGCATGTCCAATTATTCTGAGCTTTATAGAACCATGAAAAAACAAACTTAATGCGAACAATTCGTCTAGGGAATAGAAGATAAAATTAAACTGAAAACTGAGTTTATTTAGAAATACCTGTTTATCTGCTGCCTAGTGCAAATTTGCTAATAGTGATGCCACCTTCCTCCATTTGGAGCTCCTTCGTGTAGTATTTTGATCCAACTGAAAGATCAATGCGTTTCCTCCTTTCAGCTGGAATTGAATCGATAGGACACTCTGTGAAACCACGTCTCACAAACCTATAGAATGTCGATGAGTGCCACAGAGGGCTCCATTAAACAAGCCACAAGTGATCATAATGTGTGCATAGTATCCTAAAAAATTAATTCTTTCAGTTGATGCTAAACTAGACAAGGTTAGGCGTAGGAACGAGCATCAAATAATATATGCACTACAGCAAGAGTGAAAAAACTGCATTGTAGCTAGAAATTATGGTTGTTTAACTTGGGGAATTCATAGAACATCAAGGATCTTGGATTGCCCTTCTCTAGCATTAAGTTAGCGTATATGGGGTCTCCGAGACTATTAATGGACTGTAAAAATAGAGTATCTAGGATCCAAGATTGCCTTCTCAAAAACTATAGTAGCAAATTTAGAAATCAGATAAATCGGGAGGGCGTGCAGACGCATATGGGTCATTACTTATGATTTCAGGAGCTATATAATACATGGGTATCAGGAGATTTCGACAGCATGTGCATAGTATGCTTACCAGTCTGCAGCACGAGTTGTAAGCAGGAAAAGTCTTTTTAGTCCAAGCGATAATGCCTTCTTCTCGATGAAGTCTGCATGAATAAGGAGCAAAGAGTTGATGGTCATTTTATCGTCAGTGAATTAAAAATAAGTTGTTAAAATTTTTAGTTCAATGCAGTCTAGACAAATTCAAATTACTTTTACTCTTGATTTTCTTTCACTTACTTTGTACTTTGTTAACTTATACAACTGAATTAGATAATCAATTTAATTATTTTTTAAAAAGAAAAACATGGTACAGAAACTATCAAGCATTAGTTAAACTCATCTGAATCCATTTCAACACATTTTGACTTTGAGAAGCACACCAACATGTGTTGTATGTTGACATACTCATTGGCAAGAACGACAAAGCTGGCACAAGAGAGAATACATGTGCCAACCAATATTGAGTTTTGGTTACTAAAATATGTTTCGGTTGTGTTGGTCAGCATGACACAATATTCCAACCCATGTTATCACTAGATTCATTCTAGCTTTATGTTATCACATGCATCTTTTTCTTTCAACTGTCGACTAAATTTCAAGTTATTTCATAGCAATTTTCAAAGCTTTGGCAAGCTAAAGCATTCTAGGATATTAATATACGATGAGATGACACTGACAATAAAGAACGCCCTTGCACCAGGCGTGAACCATAGACCACGATGATAAAAGTGTGCAAGATTAGGCTGATAAATGAAGAAATCAGCAAACAATGGTTGAATGCATTTCTCCCCAAAATTCAGCCAATGTTTTTTTTTTAAAATTGACTGTATGCTCTAAATCCAAAATAATAAATACAAACACATGGCATAGATCAAATTTACATTCCTCTATAGGTCCTCGCTTCATTAAATTTCCAAAAATCCTGCATCGTATTAAATGGAACTTAAAAAAAAACAAATCCATTGGCCAAATATCGTTTGACCCATGTAAGGAATAATTTATTGGTTTAATATCACTTGATAAATGTAGGGATAATCAAATAAAAGACTCAAATCCCAATCTTTAGAAAAGGCAGAAGTTAGTACCTAACATTTTGCCTCCCTGTCCTTGTCCCATGCACTCTGGAGATGCTGCAATGGCAGCAACTTCGCCACAGTTATCATCAGGGAAGGGAACAAGAGCAGCACAAGCAATTACTGAACCATCTCTTTCAACTACTATAAACGAATCCAACTGCTTGAGAAGCTGAAAAGGACAATAAGGTTTAAACTTTAAAAACAACATACTTTGTTAATTATGCCAGTATATATTAGATGTCAAAAATTTTGCATCTATATAACAAAGAATATCTAACTTGGACTTCTAACAAAAATAGAACAAATAGAACAAGAATGTAAACCTCTTCGTCAGTTCTCTTGATAAGTACACCAGATTCTTCCAAAGGCTGAATAACTCTTTTAATCCCTGGAAGATCTGCAGTTATAGCTGATCGTGTTCCCTCATAAACATCACTGACATTTATTATTAAAAAAAAAAGAGTTGATTAAAGTTTCAAGCTGAAAGAAGCCTTTCATAAATTCATCTAACCAGGAAAGAAGTTCTAAGAACTCAGAGTTCAATACAATAATATAATTCTCATATGCAAAATTTACCTACAGAAGTTGAGACTTTAGAAACAGAAAATGGACACAAATCGCAAACTAAAATCTTTATTAACTACCCTTGGCATGTCATATTGCAACTTGACCCCAACTACTGAATTCCAAGATGTCTCCTAATGCAATAAATTGAACCTTTTATCCTAGCTCATAATTTCTTGGAAATCTTATTAAAACAAGTGTGCTTAGTGAACAAACTGAATTTGATCAACCCAAGGATTTGTTTAGTGAACATGTGTGCTTTGAACAAACCGAATTTGATCAACCCAAGGAAATCTTATTAAATCAAGCTATAATCTCTGGATTATCATGTTATTCCAATAAATGTCACTAAAAGGGATTGGCAGGATGTATGTATACACACCTAGCCACCATTGTCCCCACACCATCCCTAGTAAATAATTCTAGCAGCAAGGACCCACCAAGAGTACCATCAATTATGTGAGCTCTTTGAACTCCACCCTACAAACACAAATAATCTGCTTGAATATAAAAGCTTTAAAAGAGCTGCACGAGAGTTTTTCAAAGTCAATTCCAACACAAAATTGCTTATGAAATGCTTCAGTTATCTGTAATTGATTGGAAAAACTGAAGGTAGATAGATATCAACTTTGAGACACTAATTAGCAAATGTGGTGTCTTCTACTTTAAGGACTATAGAAGTTCAGAGCTTTTAAAGATGGGACTATGGGCGACGAGCCAATGAGGATACATTTTTTTTATTTAACAGAATAATTTGGTAAAACAGATGGCTCGAAAGGCTTATATATCCTATAAACATAGCCAATGATGGTAGGAATAGAATTCACATCTTCAAGAACTTACTCTGCACACATAGGCTGCAGCAGCCAGCTCAGAGAGGTAACCACTTAACCTACTCGGTTGTTCTTCTCCCCCAATAGCAAACCCCTGTCTTCCAGACCATAGACCATTCCCATTGTCAAACCCAACACCGTTATGAAATGTTGCATTACGCCTTCTATTATGTGCTTTTTCATTCCAGGAGAGGTTATTATCTCGATGTGAATCAATGTACCCTAGAGAACAAATCAATTCTTCACCTCCAATCTGGACATAATTCTCAGTTACTGCACTTTGCTTGGACCGTTTCCTGATCAACATATCTGCATCATCAAGTGTCATAAAACGAATAGGACGGTCTTGATCATCAAGAATCTTGCCATCAGTGATACAGATAAGTTTTTCTGCTTTAATAGCTAGTGCACAAGCTGCAGCAACTTCGTAAGTGCTGCAAAATCAAACAAAAATTTTGGTTCCTCAATGGTAGCAAAGAAGGCATCATTAATATACAAAAGTAACCACCAGTCATAAAGCTTAAATGAGAAACAAGCGAAGAGTACTAAGCTACATATTAATCTTGGCTATCAATTTTCTCTAACCAGGATTTATTCCAGAATAACCACCATAATGACTATCAGGTTTTTATTGCAAATATGCAAAAAACCAAAACAACAGTAGTTATAGACCTGACAAATAATTACAGAAGTGTGAAGTTCAGTCAGTTGAATGGGCCAAAAATCACTTCTAGACTTACATATTACAATAGAAAAGCAAATATGGCAATTACTCATAGGGAAGAACCAAAGAATGATCTCCACAGAGAAATTTTATGAACTCTATTTCCTTTTTATTTATTTTATTCCTGGTGAATATTAAATGCTAACCCTGCTTGAGTAACACATCTACAATTTGATCATTTCTTCACAAGACTTAGTCAGTTGTAACATAGAGTACAGTGTAGAGTACACAACAAGAAAAAAGTATATTTGAGCAAGCATATGTGGTAACTTTGATCTTTTGCTGGATCATGAGAAATGCAGAAATTAGATGTATAACCAGGAAAGACAACAGCCAAGGAAAAGGGCCCTCAGCAAACCAAATTAGAATGCCTGTTTGTCACCCTCAAGACTAATTTATGGATCTTTTGACCAATCAAACTATCAGAATTTGTCCAGATAACTAAAAGACCATGATTTGTCTCTTTATATGGATACAGAGTATTTGCAATGACTGATAGTCATTCAACTGTTAGCCCTTTCCTCATGATTGGAAATAGTTATTTGCACTTAGTTGCAAATTTGGTGTTCAGGCTGAACAAAGAAATGAAGCAGATTCAGGTCCTTCTATAATCTCTCCATCAGACTCTGTGCCTGGTGAACATTGGGGACTAGGCCTTTTTTATGAGGGAAATTATATAAATTCATGTGCAATTTAAAATTTCACAGAAACAGTCAGCACATATAGAATGGATTTCAATATGGTGCACAGCCAGAAAAGGCACACAAACCCAATATCTATGACCCTCAATGGACTAAAAAATAACCAATATGCTCAGAAAAAGCAATTCTTAATAAAGGTAAGCATGAGCCAACTTATTTGGCAATACTAGATCTAGAGAATTTTAGGTGCGTTTTTTCTGGTGAGCACATGAATGCTACAATAAACATAAGAATGTGAGTATTTGCAAAATAATAATAATTCAAATGGTTTCATCTAGAAGATAACCACAGAACTGTTAATATTCATTGGATTGAATATAGTTGCAGGAAGTATGAACGTTGATTAAAAAATAATTCTTTAGAAAAAACAGCAAAAAAATTGGCATACTTGCAATTTAAAACGTCTCCTGCACTAGAGCAACCTAGATTGCTTAATATAACTAAACATTCCTTGTCGAGCAATTCTCGTATGCGTGGAACATCTATCTTTTTCACCTCTCCAATAGACCCAAAGCCATTACCATCAACTACTCTTTTCTGCAACATGAGGGCAGCAAGTTACCTATCCTCACTAGAAAGAAGTTAGAGAGCCAATCAAGAGAAAAAAAAAAATTTGTACTCAAATTTCCCAAGGAAAAAAAAGGAGGAAATTGCAGAAAATATGAACAAGAAGGTCACAAGGAATTCCAAAGCTTGTTTTCAAGGGTAAAAAAGAGAAGAACAGAAAAAACAAGTAAAAGACCTATATCTAAAATAATCTCTAAAATGGATAAGATGATGATAATCATTGTCTCAGGTGTTGCTAGAATATATAGGTTTAATTACACGTGGAATAAACTTAGTTATTAGGTATTATTATGTTGAAGCCTTATATAGAGGTGTAATTGTCCACTTTCAATCCTCTAGTATATTCCTCTCAACTTACCGTCAAAGCAGATTAAATCCTTGTATCTTCTAAGATTCCTTTTTTATTACCAACCGAGGTTGTTGGCCACGTAAGGTAACAAATCTGAATCGTGTGTTTCCTCTAAACCATTTCAATTATGTAGTCATTGCAACCCTTTCCTAATGGATCCATGATTTTAATTGCACATCTTGCCCTTTGGAAGTTCAATGAAGTGACTTAAATCTTGGAAGTTGAAGCATTCAGGAATCAGGTCTGTAGATTGACTCCTCCAGTCTGAGAAGTTGTAATCCACGTCTACAAAGGATACTGCTTGTTAGTTGCTAGCTTCCCAAATTATTAACCACCCAGGCACCCACTGGAAGAAGAGAAGCAATATGTCCCAATTAAATTAAGCTTGGATTTTCCACAATATCTGTCTTTATGCGCATATCTCTTGAGCTCAGTATTTACACATTCCCCCATAACAGAATCCTTTCAAGTATGTTCTGGTAGTTATAATACAAAGAGAGAGAAAACGTGTTTTGGTCTCTCTTGTATGAAATTAGGCAAAACAGGGGTTAAGTTTTATGTGTTTAATTATGGCCTTATGGAGCAAACATATGATTATGAGAGACTTGCAAGTACAAATCTATTTCACGTAAAATTACCTTAGCTACAAGGAAGTTACCACTTGTCACACAAACACCAAGTTCATGCCAACGGTCATTGTCACCATGTCGACGAAGACTTAATATAGGTGGTCCAGGAGATAGCTTTGTTTCTATAGCAAGACTAATCCTTCCAGCTACTTCCATTTCAGCCTCTAGTAATTTAGAATCACTAGTTTGATAGGGACCGACATACTTGCCCTTGATACCTGAAAAAAAGAAGTTAAATTTTGCACAGCGGCTTGGTGATATCATATTCTGGGAATTTAATTTAAATAGGTATAAATAGGGCTTAATTAGGATTAAATAGGGAATTTTTACAGATAAACCATGTTATATTAAAACTGATCTATCGCTTTATATTTGAGTTTTGTATCATTCTGAGGCTATATGGGTGTCTATCAGTTGTTGCCTGATTCAATTCAGCTCAAATCGAATTCGAATTGAAAGTTGTGAGGTTGAACTAACAGTGAACCAGGTTGAGTTCAACTGACATCCTTGTGCCTTTGATGTCCCTATCAGCTGAGCTAACATAAGGCACCTGCTGCATCTATGTGGTCTTTGAAGGAATTTGCATTCTCAAATCTCAGCATATTCATAGACCTTTGACTTGATCTAATATTATGTGATAGATCTGAGATGATAGTTGGAAATTGCATTGCAATATTGATTTGTAGAAAGCATTAGGAGAGTATCAGAAAACAAAACATATTTAAACAAATTCTGTTATAATAAATCCAGAATGCCCACACGTGTTTCATCCACTTCAGAAGGTTGTGTGTTCAGCGAGAAAAACCTTGAATAAGAAAGGTAACCTGATTAGCTGGACAAGTTCAGGAGCCTCGACTTGGTCATACATGGATAGGACCAATAACCATGCCAAGGAATTCTTTTACTTTCTTTATGACATGGAAGGACAAAGGTGTGCAAGATTATATTTAGGTTGCAAGAGAAGAATAAACAGAGGAGGCTGTGGTTTGACACTACTCTGAACATGGAGGGAGGAGAACAATAATGAAAATGGACTAAAATGAGTAATTCGACAAGCAACTTATGACAATAGTAAATTATCCATCCTGCTTATTAGTAAGTTTCAATGTCTAGTCTATAAATTGACCTGGGCATTTAATTTAACTGATCCAGTTTGTTAAACTCAATCTTTTTGTATAGATTTTCAGAAAGTTTTTTCCAAATAGATGTAGATTATTTTGAAATTTTTCTAAAATAGGTTACAAGAATTTTAATTTTTGGAGGAAGCATAGATGGAAAATAGTTGATCATGTATCCTAATCTTTTTTGGGAGAATTTCAATTGTCGCACTAGATAAGGTTTCCTAGCTCTCTAATGTTTTAAGAGGAGGAAAAAAAGGAACCAAACTTCTATAAGTTCTGTTCTACCCTAGTTTCCATTGGAGTTCATTAGCAAAAGAAAAAGGATAAGTGATGACAATTCGAGAGAATTGGAAAGTATATCAGCTATGCATTTCTCATTGTTTGAAAGAGGCAAATAGTGTCAACGTGAACGAATTGAGGAGCCAGAAACTTGTTGTAAGGCCCACGTAATCGGGATATTATGAATTTAATTGAACTTAAAATGATAAACAAGGTGGTTCGGATTGATAAGATAACGAGGTAAGTTTTGGTGAATTATGAAATAATAATTAGGCTTAAAAAGGGTCAATGGGGATAATATTGATTTGGGAGATAGGGAAATTGGGTTGGGTAAGAGATTAAAGGGTGGATAGTAAGCGGGTCGGCCCATTCACCTGGTTAAGTGCTCGGCTGAAGCTTCTCCCTGGTGTTGCGATTTCTCCTCGCACAGATCTGGCGGCGCTCGCAGCGGAGAAGGTCTTCGACGGGGATTGTCCAAGCCGCGGAGGATCGTGAGACTCGTCGTCGGAATCTCACCGGGAACTTAAAAGTGAGAGCAGGCAAGTAGCTTTCCTCATTTAGATAAGGAAGATCCTGACTGTGCTGAGCGTCGGAAAGGGAGTTTCGGTGTGGATTGGAGAAGATTCAGGGGTCGTTTCATAGGTTTTCATTCTACCTTTATTGAGTCCTAGGTATACAATTTTTTCTTCTGGTTTTGGGATGGGATGGTGCTGACTGGAAAAGGTTGATTGGGATTTTCCTTTGTGGGTTGCGGTTTTGGTCTGAGGGTGTTTAGGAAAAGGTAATGGAATTAGATATAACCGGCTATACATTTCAGATTCGTTCTCTCCTCGGTATATTGGATAGATTGACCTGCTAAATTCCATTTTGGTGCTAGGGATTGATTGTTGGTTGTAATTGTTCCTTGAGAGCACTGCTGAATTAAAAATTAATGGACATATAAATCTGTTAAGGTTGCCAAGGACTTGTTGGTCTACATGTTTGATTTGTTTGTTTTAGCATTACATGATCCGATTTGAAATCTACATAGGAATGATAAAGAATAGAATGATACACCTGCAAATCTGTTAAGAGATATAAGAGGAACTGGTGCATTTATGAATATGTAAATGAATATGGATGCTCGTATTAAGTATTTAAGGTATTTCTTGAAAGAAGGCTATTATGTGCGATGAAGTATCTGTGCACTTATGAATATGTAAACCATTATTGATGCTTACGTTAGGTACCTAGGGTAATACTTTTAATTTTTTTTTTAAAAAAGAATGTTTTCTATTACGGGATGGTTTTGTTGAAGTAACTATTTAGTTGTGTATTGGTATGGGTGGGAACAGTACGGGATTGGTGCCCTGGGATGAG
>JBBPFQ011060462.1:0-10356 GCA_037974815.1 Kaempferia elegans | reverse complement strand
TTTCTGTATTATTTTCATGAATGGTAATGGGTGCCTTTTTTTTTTTTACTCGCAGCTATAATTCTAGTTGCAATTATCTACTATTATTCTCAGCCACTTGGAGGAAAAACCTGGATTAAACCTCTTTTGTATCCTCCACATTGTTGGACATCTGATAGCTGAATATTCTTTTGAAATGACTGCCTGATGCATTGGGTGTAATCTTTATGTTGAGCAATGTTTTATGATAGTTAAAAATCTCTAGATCATTTCTTGTTCTCCTTATCAAGGGTGTTTAGGTATTGTGCTATAGCACCAACTATTATTGCTGGTCAGATTGATCCGTTTATTTTTGAAGCCCTATATGTAAGCACAAGTCACTTCAACTGTTTAGTTATATTGAAGTACTATTACTTGTTACTAGTGTTATCCTTGCTGTATTCTGATTTACACATCTTGTGACATTTGCCTTTACAGGCTTCACAACATTTCATCTTTTTCTCTGCAAGAGTACCACAAATATGGACGAACTACAAAGTAAGTTAAAAGTTATTAGTTAATAACTATATATTGAATGTCTAGCATATCACTTCATCAAATGAGAATACGTGTGTGTAATAGCTGGTTAGTTTCTCAATTGCTACTATATAATATATCCTTTATGCTGACTAAACAAAGTTGCCTGCTATGCTCCACCACTCATTTTTGCTACACGATCAGATTTGATTTAAGTACTGGCCTATCACTTTAAGATCCTTTAGAAGTTTTATATGTGGCTGTTTTATTTTAGCAGCATGATCTAGTAATGGTTGATATGCTACATATTGATGATTGTATATTAATTGATATATATGATGATGATAATGTATCCATGGAAGGAAACTGTTCATCTGAAAATGAAATGAGTACATAAAATGTAGAAATATCTTTTACCTGTAGTTCTAAGACCTAAGATGCCTAACATTATTTTACATAGCAATTGATTCATACAATCTCTTCAGTACTTGCAAATGCATATGCAGTACTTTACCATTGTTATAGCCTGCTCATGACCTGTCTAATTACTAGTTTGCTAGCTACTGGAGATCATATGACCCTCCATTTCTTGATCATGTCTATCTATGAATTTTGTATCCTTAAATTATCTCTATACTTCTCCAGTATACTATTTTCTTAGTCCAGGTTCATTTTGCTTGAAATATTCATTATACAGATCCCACTTTTGTGAATCTTTTATCACTGTCAATTTATCAAGGGCTAGGTATTTTACTCCTTTTTGTCTCTCCAACCTACTTACCTAGAATTAGAATTTTAGGACCTTCATACATTAAAAGAACTTTTTAAAGCATTTGCCATTTTGTTCGGTTGCATAATGCATATCTATAACTTTATAATGAGTTCGTACAATTTGTGCATTCAGTCAAATATGTCACTTTAGTGTCCACAAACTAACTGTATTAGAAGAAAACCATGACAAAATGACGGAAAATTTGATGAGGTGTAGCTCAGGTAGTACTTTATGATGACATTAATATATGTCTAGTGAAGCTTCATTCAGTTCTCAAGTCTGTTACCTCTCTCTCACGTGAATTTGTGCAGAATAAGAGTACTGGAGAATTGAGCTTCTTGACATGTTTTATGAATTTTGCTGGCTCTATAGGTATGCTCTTGAAAAGAGATCAATCATTTAATTGTTTTTTTGCATCATCTTTCATTACAACATGTGGAGCAATTCCTTACTATGAACTAGTTTTGTTTCTTTTCTTGTCCAATCATTAGTAGAATTTCACCAACCTTTCAAGTGTGTGCACGCGCGAAGCTTTAAAGAACAACAAATATCTATTCTGAACTAGGAAATAATGTTTACTTAGGATGTCATGAACTAGCATATCCTCAAGTTCTTGTGTTATGTTGATGCTTTCTTGCGCAACTTTCATACACTGTCTACTTTTTCTTCGTCTTGCAGTGAGAGTTTTCACCAGCATTCAGGAAAATGCTCCGGTTAGTGGTATCCTTACGACTTCCTAGTAAAATATTCTTCTGCTATGCCTTCTCCAGCTTAATAATTTTAACTACTGCTTATTAGTGGCTTCTTATCATCCCTAGTGACAAGTCACTAGAATGTAGATACTTCTGTCCTCTTGTTTTGTGAACGAGGATCAATCTACGTATTAGGACAAGTCACTGCATTGGAGATGCTCAAGTTCATAACTCTTAGATCATCTCATCTCTACTTAAAAGTTTCTAGGAGAGCAATTAGGACGTAGCTCACACACATCATTAACCATGCCTCTGGCTATTTCCTTTATCACTTTCTTTTCCATCCGGTTTGCCTTTTGCAAGATGATTTCACTCAGTTGACTTTAGATGCGCTTTGGCCAGAAAGTTGCTTCATTTTGTTGTCCTTAATCCATATATTAAGTGATTATGGGTTCAGTCATCGGCATTGTGACGAACGGCACAATATTAAGCCAGATAGTTTTATACCAAAAACCGAAGGCGAAAAAGGAGAAGAAAGAAAATTAGACCAACAAGCATCTTCAGCTGACATGTCTATGCTCTTTGTTAGAAGATCACACTCCAGTGGTGCTACTAAAATGCTTATTGGTCTGCCAAAACCCCGGAACCACGGTGAGAATTCACCTTACCAGTTATTGCTTTGATTTTGGTGGCATCTCTTGTTTAGTAGGTATTGTTACTACTTGGTTTCAGAGCTTTCCTAAATGTCCGACTTTATGTTTCTCGTATATTACAAGAAATTGTAACTTGTCATTTCTATTCGATCCTGTAGTCTTCATTACTTCATTTATTTCCGTTAAATCCATTTTTATTTTATTAGTTGATGCTACAACATATTGATGTTGGAAGCCACATCAATATTGTGTTCGCATCATGAATGATGATTACTAATGAACAACACTAATTCCATTAACATAATTTCATTAATTAAATGTGGCAGTTTTGAATTTCTATATATATTTACAAATGCAAATTAATATTTTTGATTTTTGTAAGTGTTCTAAAAGACTTTGATATTGGGGCAAAAGGCGAAATCGCTCGTCCCTAGCGCCTCCGCCAACCCGTCTCCAGGCCAACACGGAGGAGGTAAATCACGGGTGACTACTAGCCATAAGTACAAATGGTTAAGACATGGGGGAGGTATATGCTCGGGCACGCCGAAAGAGGGTAAAACATAGAATATTATCAGGATGTAAATTATTATTATTTTTTGATTAATCAAACTTGGGAGTTGATTTGGTAAAACAATAAAAGCAAGGAGTTTTGTTTTGTTTTTTTTTTTTGTTTTTCAGTCAATTGAAGAATCAAAACCCTGAAGTGGATTCCCTTAAAACCCTTCGCGGCCGGTTGCTCGCCAGACGTGCCGCCGATCACAAGGCAGCCGGACGCCTAGCGGACCCAGATTGCAACCGTGCGTTCGCCCCCGACCCTTCCTCCATCTCAACCGAACCGACGTCTTCGAGGCGGTGCGCTTGGTCCCGTACGCCATCCTTCGAGACTGCAAGCTTCCGATTTCAGAGGGGGAAAAATTGGCTGTTCCGCCGGACTCCGCTTGATAGGTAAATAGGGGAAGGGGAGTACGGCAGCTGGCTTGGAAATCGTGCTTATCCGAGATTTCAAATCTTGGCGCCTAACACAGCTTTAGTCTCTTCCACCTTTGAAATCTGCCTCTTTCATTCGATTCTTCACCCTGCTCGCTCTCGGCCAAAGGCGGAGGCTTTCAGCTTCTGTGGCTTTCGTGGTTCGCGTGGATCACCTTTAGATGGAAGATGGTGATGATATTTGCCCTGGCGGCGACCTCCCACAAGGTATTTTTAATTATTAAGGCCGCTCGATTGCTATCACGACGAGACCTGCGTTTTTTTCTTTAATAAAAAACGTTCCTTTTGATATCGAGTTTTTTTTTTTTAGTTGCTCTTCTGTGTTATCGATTGGTAATTTCCATAAAAGTTGATCGTTTGGATCTTCTTTGAAGGAGAAGAGAAACTTATGGATGGAGAAGACTATATTGAAGAAGAGGACAACGTAATTGTAGAGGAGGAACCTAGAAAAGAATTGTTAAGTTCGTACAGAATAAAAATTATTGAGATTTTGAGAAACCTACATTCTCCAGAGATAAAAATTTATTCAGATGCCTCCAGGAAGTTCATTAGTTTGTTGAGGGAGGAAATAGGTGGAGGCATCCTACGTGAATACATTCAGTTGTCTCCACAATGCTCAGAAATCGTGGAAGCTTGGAGGATTCATCAAGGAAAACCTGGGATGGTGCATATATTGTCGTTAGTTTCTGTGATTTTTAACCACCCTGAAGGGAAGTCTCAGACTAATGGATTAGGTAGGAATCTTGATAAATTTGCACAGTTGATAATTGACACCAAAATGAGTGACATTTATGCTGAACTTGATAGTAATGAATCAAGACGCCAGATGACAGCCCTGGACCTTTTGGCTTCAATAGTCAGGCGTGGTGGACGATATGCTTCTGAGGTTGCCAAAAATTTTGATTTTAAGCTGCAAGTTCTTTTTAAGATATCAGGACCACAACAGAAAGGTAGGGAGGAGAGGCATGGCTTAAGACGGTCCATTAGGAGGGCATATGTTGGCTTTTTCATGTCATTTATTGAAGTCGGGAATCCTAGGCTAGTGAAGCGGGTTTTGCAGCAGGGGGAGTTGTATTCTATAGTGCTCCGTGGACTTGCAAGTGATGAGACCGAGACTATCACGTATGTCATCACCACACTGCAGAATAAGGTCCTTTCTAAAGATTCACTGGTTCCGCCCTCTCTCCGGAGTGTTATATTTGGGAGCATCGCCTTAGAGCAGTTGTGCCACATTTCAGGAAATTCAATGGCAGGCCGTGCTGCTGAGCTTGCACATGAGATTTTGGTAATGGCATGCACTGATCCATGTAATGGTTTGATGCCTGGTTTAAAAATGAAGGGGAATGTGAAAAGGCTGCTTGAGCTGATGAGGAAGTTGAAGGTGACAGAGGTTGGTTGCCATAGAGATTTGTTATTGGCTATTTCCACCAAGAGTCAATCCTTGGCCGCAGCTTACATGGATGCTTTCCCCTACAATGTCGAGCCTCAGCGATTGCCTTCATGGTCAGTTACATTTTCCTATATTACTTTTGTCTCTTGTCTCCTTTATTATTCTACTCTTTATAATATGGTTACTGCAGGTTTACTGCTGTATCCGTTGCAGCTGATGTCATTTCTTCTGTAGATACTGAAGCTAGTGCCTTGTCACTTGCTAATGCTTTTGAAAATCTGCCATCTACAGTCAGTGATCAGTTGCAAAACATCTTTAAGAACATCATTCCCCGAGTCTGTAGTCGATCATTAGTAAATAAAGGATTACTTCATGCTGACATTCTTGTTAAGCACGGTTCTCTCAGACTTATTATGGAGTCACTTAAATCACTAAAAGTTCTTGTCACAACATTAGATAATGCTTTGAAAAATCATCTTCATGAGAAAACAATCAATTCACATGGAAAAGGGATTGTTGAACTGCATGGTCCTCCAGGGTTTAGTTGCTTCCTAAGAGTGGATAAGTTTGTAGATGATGGAGCTTTGTCCCCTGATAATGTTGGAACTACAAAATGGATGTCTCTAAGGCAACACATACTGGACGAGATAAGAGGGTTGCTGCCTGATCCTCAAGTTTTGCTCAAGTTGTTGTCTTCACTAAGTTACAAACATTCGGCAAAGCACTCAAAGAGCTCAAAGAGAACCAATACCATGGCTGAAGTTTCAGGAAAGAGATTGAAGTCTGATATCACTATAGAGAATGATGATATTGTTATCGGCGGAATTAATACTTCACCTGTGGCAGAGCTTGTTAAATATGAAAATGAAGTTAATCATGAAGTTACCATCTCTGAGTTGGACAGGGACAAAGATCGTAGCGCAATAGTTTCTGAGATATGGAAATTAAATAAAGAGAAATTGGTCACAGGCAAAGAAGTGGATGAACAAGATTATTTTTATGCAAGGCTGCTTGATGTCATTGCACTTTATATGGTAATTCTGTGACTTGCTTTTCATTTTGCTTCAATAACGTAACTCCAATGCATGAATATAAATAAAAACTTAAACTAGAAGAATTTGTTTCCTTTAGAGTGGGGGTACTATTCTAAAGATAGAGTTAGATTATTAGAGTACAGCATATCATGTTTAATTGATTGATTCATGCAATTTTTAACTTAATTATAACATTTGATTCTGTTCATCTGGCCTCTGCATTCATACTTCTACTTGCATGCAGTTGTTTTTTGGTGTGATCATATTATTTCCAGATTAATCACACTTTATTACCACATTATTTTAACTGTGCTTTGTTTGGGAGCTCTGGATTGTTAAGGGATGCTAGTTGATGATAGCCAGTGTCTTGTTAAATCTTGCCATTTGACAAAGCATTTTGGTTCCAGAACAAAGAATGTAGAAAGAAAACACGTTCTCTTACAGTATATCAAAATTTGAGAATGGAAATAATGGAGTCAAGTGAAACATAAATGTTTAATGTGCAGTTAAGAAAACCATGATGTAATTTTGCAACCATTTAAAGTTTGATGCTTTTGAATCAATAGTTTGGCACATTTCCTAATTGGTTATGAATTATGGTTTATGGTTTTAGCACTAGGAACTCTTAGCTTTAAAATGGTTCAGAACAGGTTATGAACTCAATTTCTTGCTTTTGTTAATCATTTCACCATATTATTTGCTTATAAGTTAGTCTCTTTGTGCATAATATGTCTTGCACCTCATTGGGTTCAATAGAAAGCCTAACTCAAACCTGGGATAAAAGATATGCTATTACTAGTCTTAAAATATTTGTAACTGAAGCTATTGAAATGGTGACCCAATTAATGGTCGACAATTTCTAAGAATTATGGAATATTTTGTTCAGTTCTATTTATTGTGAAAGGAAGATCTAGAGTTCTTTTGGTTTTATGTTGAACAATGATTGTTGTATTTGTTTTACATTTTTTTCAAGAGACTTAATATTTTCTTTTAAGGCATTTGTTTTAATATTGATTTGAAATGACTACTTGCAGCGGATTTTGCCAAGTGCTTTTGAAGGTTCTTTCGACTTTTTCAAAATTCTGCCAAGTAATATTTTAAGTCTTCCTATATCACAACAACAATCTCTATTGTATTTGCTGGTAGAGTCAATTGGACAATCTCCAGGAAGCAGTGCTTCAGCCAGAATTCCAGATTTTATGTACAAACACTTACAACCTTTAATTAATCTCTTGATTTATTCATCATCTAAAGAAATTAAAGATTTAGCATATATATTGGCAAAAGCATCCCTCATCAGCACCGGGGCATTTGACCAGAATATTTCAGAAGTTGATGCCTGGATGATCTCCTTACCTGGCTTTAGCCGAGCATCACATTCTCCCGTGGACAACAAAAGAGCAGAAACATTTCATAGCTTATATTCAGTTGTCATTTCATTTCTTTGTGATGCTGTTTCAACCGTGGGAAATAGTTTATACAAATATCTTGACCAAATGCACAAGCTTATCTCTAATCTTGAAATTTTTCACGGTAAAATTTTTAACCCTCAAATTATCTTGTTTGTTCATCTTGACCTTTCAACAAAGTGGCTGTTAAGGCCATTAGATATTGTGTCTACACATACTTTTATGCTTTGTGATTCTCATCTCCTGTTTTTCCCATCCTATCCTCTGTTATTTTATAACAATTTTTGTGGTTAGTGATCTTGATTAGGCTATATTTCACATAACTCAGCATATGTTGAATATTGGGATGTCAGGTGTAGTTTTGCTTCAGCATACTTCTGTCTTGAAAATATTTAAGTTAAAGATTTCAGTTTTCAAGGTGAGGGAACTTGTTTGTGAAGTATTAGATTACAAAAGAAATCATCTGCTATGCTATCTTGGAAAGGAATTCTTTTGGGTCAAATTTTTTTTTTTCTTTCTTGTATTTGCACTTTGATTAAATTTATGAATTAATGGTAGTTATTTATACTGAGAATATTTTATAAAATAATTATACTCCATTCAATTGTATACTTGGTAGGAACATGAAAAATATAGACTGGGCCCTTTGGCAACAACTTTAGATTTCCAGCGTTTCGTCTCTTGCAATTTGTGTGAGCATGGTATATACTTTTTGTAAAGTATTTGTATTGCCTCATGCCTCTAAATGACTCAAATTCTTGACAACTATGATTAATATTGGCTCATCTTTCTTAACTCTCAGCTGCTTGCTTTTGTTTATGTGCTAAAAGTTGTGCTGTAATGGTTACTTCTGCTCCATTTGCCATTAAATAGTTTGGAACTTTTTGGTACCTATGAAATAATTTGCATGCTTTTTCTTTATGATTTCTGTGATGAGCTTGACCTTTTTAGGTATGACTTTCATTTTCTCTCTTTTCTGTTATATTTATTGAGCTCATTTTCTTACTCAAACTGGCCTTGATTGCCACTTTAATTTCTTGTAGATGATTCCCCTGGATTTAGCCCTTTGATTATTTGCATCTTTCAAAAGTGCTTGAGGTTGCTCGAATCAGATACAGGAACCTTCAAGTTATATGAGAAATCTGTTGTTTCATTGTATGTGTCTAACACTCTAAAATTGATTTTAGAATCACAGGTATACAGTCTTTGCTACCCTCTCTAAAATTTTCCTATCTTATGTTTGATGAATATGACATTCATGTGATATTTAATAGGTAGACATGAAAATACTGCCTGGTCTTATAAATTCAATATTGAATGAGAAATTTGTGGATGATTCAAAGAATTCACTATGTGAATGGAGGCCATTGAAGAATCTATTTCATTTCTCCCAAGATTTTTTAAACGAGAAAGGATTTACTTGGTACTCCATGCCAGAGATTACAACAGAAGGACTTGACTCTTTCCAATTTATCCATTCCAAAATGAAAGAACTTGCAGATCGGCAGCAAGATGAAGCAGCCTTTGCACTTTTATCTTCAATCATATGTGCTCCGGTTGAGGATCTCCTAAGAAATCTTCATTTCCTTTTCACAATTGCCCCACTGCAATTTAATTCTCTTGTCCAATTCCTGTCATATCTACTCTTTATTGAGCCAAAATTTCTTGTTGAAGCTATTAATTTGTGGCCAAATATGTTTCTTTCTTGTCAGAATAAGGTTGAGGATGTAATGGTAGTACATGACTGCAAAGGTGATTTCAACCATTCGCTGTTTATAGATGATTATTTGGCTGATATAACATTATTCTCAGATGCTGCTGTTTCCAAAAATTCAGTTACTAGTGCATTGTCTTCATTTTTAAGGCATGCTCCTTTTTGTACACTAGTTTCTTCATTTGTTTGCTTGGGCAGCTACGGGAAATACTCAATCAAAATGTTAGAAATAGTGCACTCTCCCTTATTTATAGATCTGCTTAAAGATAAGATAGCCAAAGGTTCAATTGATGACTTGGTTTTATTTCTTGGATGTGTACTCTTTTGGGCTCACAGTATACGGTCATTTTATAAGGCTGAGCCATCTGATGTTCTTGAAGAACTCTTCCAAGTGTGCTTCTGTCACGCCCCGAGGGGTCCCTGTCAGACGAAAATCCGGCAGAGTCTCCCCTGTACGGGTGACAATATGAATCCAATATACATAATCTCAACACCTCGGCCAACATAGCCGGAACAAATAAAGAAAAATAAGCAGATAATAAAGACATTCACCACGCAGTTATATATTTAACATAGAAGTAAGCACAACCACGCAATTTATAAAAGCTACTCTCCAACGAGAAGATAAAGCATCGCAGCGGAAAACCAAAAGTGTGGGTAACTCACCAAAAAAAAACTCGTTGCAAAAGAAACCACGAGTATAAAACCAAACCATGTAAGTACATAGTTTCCTAAAACAAAACAACACAAGTGCTCAAACCAAAACCATCCTGACGAGTGGGGAACTGGCAGCTGGACCCTCCTGACAGCTCAACCTGAAAATATAGTATCAACAGTGAGTCCAAGAACCCCGCGAGTATCAGCAGATATGCAAAGTAAACTAAACTATCAGTAATAATCATGCCAGAAGGGTATCCTGATATAGCAATAGGAAATGCAACTGAATGGAAATAGCAGAAATACTATACATACCAGAAGCCACCAACCTGACATAAGAGACAATCCAAGCAAAAGGATATATGGTCGACTGATCAAATACATAATGTCTCCTGTATGCATGGCAAACATATGCAACCCACCAAAGTGCAGCAATCAAAGTGCAACAATCACACACGAGTCAATGCAATCCAAACAATATGCATATGATGCATAATGACATGGGCCACCCCTGTCACCTGTCAGCCACCGTCACACGCAATGGTGAGGTCGT
>JBBPFQ011060247.1:0-10357 GCA_037974815.1 Kaempferia elegans | reverse complement strand
CTCAAGGTGTTGCTGCGTCGGGCAACATCAATGACGTGCATGAAGGGTAAAGCCGATGACGATGAGAGGTGACGGTGGCGCGATCAGGAGAATTGAGAGCGGCAGCGCCGTTCGCGTGAGAAGGCAGAGAAGAGGAGAAGCGGCGGCGGCGGGTGATGCTAAGGAAAATCGCGAGAAGAAAATAGAGGAGAAGATCTGTTGGCATCGGCTATTGCTCCTTTATTATCTTTGGTTTTGTACTTGCAGAGGGGAAGACAAAGGGGTCGCGCCCCTTCGTTGCGCCGAAGGCACGCGCGTGCGGGGAGTCGGCGTACGCAGCAGAGGAGGAGGAGATGGAAAAATGGGCTGGGCAGCCTGGGCTTTAGGTTATTTGGGCTAGGTTTTGGGTTATTTTACCATTTAACCCTAAAAATTTTCATATTTAGCAAAAAAATATAATGATTCTTATTTAAAATATTCTCCTTTCCATAAAGTGCTTGGAGGTGGAGAAACCTTGAAAAAAATCTAATCAAGGTAAGCACAATAAAATCTAATTTGGTAACTTAAAAATATAGATTACAAGGATTGGAGTTTGACAGACGGAAGCAAAGCACATACGAAAAGAGATTCGAGAGTGAGAACGAGATTTTGATTGATATGGAAATACTGCCGTGAGCCGCCTTTTATAGATCTTTGTCGACACTGACTTGGTAACCTTTCGGTCGACTGGAGTATGCTGATGTGGTTGAAAATTTTATCACCATCGATAACTTTTCCGCGCTCTTTAGAGCCACTCTGGTCGATTGGAGCATGGTTAAATTTTGATCTTGATTGTCTCCTTCGAATTGCTAGATCAGTCATCTCCGGCCACTTAGAAGCTATCTCCGGTCATCTGGACGTCGAGGTTCCCCCACTCCTCGCTCTGGTCACCGGGAACCTCCCGACTTAATCAATTGAGATTTATCCCGAGCCAGTTGCTCGAACTACCTTTTGGTCGCCTAGCTTCCTGCAAAAATAAAGCGTAATGAGAACGGTAAAGATAGTATTATTGAGTTCACATACCTTAGCCGGATGTTCAGCTCATCATCTAGATTTAGTTGTCAAGACAGCTCCAGCTAACTTGCTCGGACTTGCTGTTAAGACCTCAGCTCCCAACTGACTTCGGACTTGATTCAGTTAGTTCCTAATTAGGATTTCCTTGTCTGGTTCCTAACTAGATCTTCCACTATCTAGTCCCACTAGAACTTTCACTGCTTAGTTCCCAACCAAGTCTTCCTTGCCTTGTCTGCCTTTTGCGCGTGGTTTCCAACCAAGACTTCAGTTGCCTTGACAACATCCATCAATATAACACAAGACTAACTTTAAACTTAGCATACATCAAAACATAGCCTCGATGTGGTGCTCCTAGCACCAACACGTCCATGTTTACTTTCAAACATTATACGAGATAATATTAAAATTTGAATTCAATTTTCAATATCTCAAAGGTAAATAATAAGTATCTATAATAATCAAATATTAATAAAAATATTTTTAATTAATGTATTTATATTTAAAAGCCGATAAGGGTTGGTTGTTGTTAATGTATTTATATTTAAAAAGTATCGAAATTATGTCAGCACAATACAATACGATATAAAAACAGTATTATTCTGGTTTTAAATCGAAACTTTGCATTTCTCAAAAATTTAAACCTTGCTCAAAATTATTGTCAAATGTCAAACAGCACATGACTAGTCTAACTACAGTATAGGAATTAAATTATCCAACAACTTCACCCCTAACTCCTCTTTATCTTATTTCTTCTCTATTCATTTCAGTAAGCTCCATCTATTGCCTCTTTTATTTTCTATGCATCCAGCCCCTATCTCCTCTCCTTTTGTTTTATGCCAGTCACCAAGCGAGGCCAGTTCTCCTCCTTTTCTTCTTATGTTACTTGATGAGGCTTCTCTTCTAATCTATCTCTTCATTTCACTAAGACTTTCTTTGCTTCCTTTTTGTTTGCCTCTCTTCATCTTCTTTATTTTCCCCCAGCCTGATTTTATATACCTCTTTACTTTCCAGATCTTTTTTATACCCAAATTAAGAAGTGTCTATGTATCTGTAAGCCATGTATCAATATGGCAGCTATCACCTGTTAGACAGAAAAAAAAAACTGGAAATAGCTACTGAGAGACAAATATCAATACAAGGATAGGTTGATAAATATTAGAAACTGTGATTATTAGAGAAGTAATATATCCACAGTGGCACTTAAATGTGGTCATAGTTAAGAAAGTCAATGGAAATGTGGCATATGTTTGGATTTCATGGACTAGAATAATGCATGCCCATAAGATTGTTTCCTTATGCCTCAGATAGACCAATTAGTTGATTCAACTTCTAGCAGTTAGCTACTATTGGTTATGATTACCTTTTCAGCTCAAAATCAGATTAAAATGACAAATGAAGATGAAACACACACCCTTCATCACCAATGGAGGAATATTGCTATCAAGTTATGTTATTTGGATTGTATAATCCATGCAAGTGAAGCATAGCAGAGAATGATGAATAAGATCTTTTAGGAACAAAGTTCGAAAGAAAATGGAAATATAGGTTTATGGCATGGTAGTCAAGGATAGGACAAAGGAAAGTTATGGAGGAGATTTAGAAGACACTTTCACTGCTTTGAAAAAAATCAACGTCAGATTCAATATCTTGAGAGGCATGTTTTAGATATTTGTAGTTTCGTAATCGTAGGATGTATATTAGTAAATTATCAGCAAAAATATTTATTAGTACTAAAAAAGATTAACAATTTAATTTATAGTGATATAAATGTTAACAATCCTAAATATTAATTGTTAACTTATCAATAAAACTTATATCAATTTATTCTAAAATATAAATAATAATTTAATATATAGTAATATTTATCTATCTACTTATAATACAATTGATCAATATTAATAATAATCAATATTAATCTAACACAATTGAAATTAATATTAAATTATATTTATATCAATGTTAAATTTGCCAACCCCACCTAGTGGGATATGACTTGGTTGTTGTTGTTATTAATGTTAAATTTAAGTTGAATTTAAATAATTAATATTAGTTAGAGTAAATCATATTATCAAAACTTATCATGTTTCTCTTACAACGATGGGCAAGCTATATTGTAAATCTCTTATAATTCCACCAGAGATATTTACAATTTTATTCTTTACTCTCAAACAAGAATGAAATGCAAGTTGACTAAAAGAAAAATCCAAAGAGCTTGAGTTAATGCCTTCAGCCTTGTCAAGCCCGAAATCTTTGTGCATCATTAGTACAATGATAAAGGAGTATAGGTATGTACTCATGCAACCTCTTGATCACTCATAAACTCAGCTGATATAGATGCTGCTCCAACAATCACATTTTTTTTGCCTCAGTCAACTTTAGCAGGCTTTAGTTGACTTCTCTAGTACAGATGAACATTGAGCAGCTGATGACTATGTCCTTAGGTGACTTCGCAAGCGTCCAATCGCTAGGATTGAACCTCCATCCATATTATTGCTTGGACATAACTTTTCTAATCATTGAATCCAATGTCGTACGAACTCTCTAGATCACTGAGATCATCTAGTTGACTAAATTGAGCGACAAATCCAACTTCATTTGACTTAACTCTTGTAAGCCTACATGAAATTTGGGATTTAGGTAAGTCATAAACTACGATTGGAACCTATTGCTCCTTAGTCAAAGGTTTCAACCAAGTCTCTAGGTGTACCCCTACCTTGCTAAACACATCATCCCCTATGATGCTTCACAAAAGCAAAAAGCCTAAAATTAGACAACTTTCACGCCTCTATGTCTTCAACCTTGTTGATTCTACTTGTTACCCTCAAGTTCGTCTTGTGTCAGTCCCTCAATCCCTCGAATGCATCAAGCTCATTGAGCTTCTTTCATGTGTCATCCTTCAGCCCTTTCTCTAGGCCTTTAGTAACTCGGCTGCACTAAGCTCTCCAAACTTTCTCCATGTGTCATGTTTCTCCTTTCACCTTTTGAGTCCACCAGACAATAGGCCTTCGAGATATCAAACCAACAAATAGTCAATTCAGCTATTTCGAGCCATCCACCAAACTAGTTTGATCAAGTCATGATTGAGTCCCTACATAAACTATTCCAATTCTCTGTGCACTTGATGAACATGTCAAAAATATAGATCAAAGCTAACTTAAAAGCAAAACACATTAAACAACCCGGTCGAACTCAACCACTTGCTAAATTTACACTTGTAGCTTGTTTATTACTCAGTAGACATGATAATCTGATATTAATATGAAATTAGTATTGTCTAATGTCCAATAAATACTATTGATATTATTTTGATTTATTAACTTTATAATTATTGACAATATCAATATAATAATATAATATTATCAATGGTGTAATTTTTATTAATAATAAAAGAAATTTTCTTACCAGTTCATATTTAACCTATTCTAACATTCCAATACCAACTTTAACAACCATGTATGTAACTAACTTTATTTTATAATTATTTTAAAAAAAACAGAAAAAAGAAAAAACCAAGGCACAAGTGCCTAGCTAGTAACCTATTCTTATTGTATGTTTTTCTCCCTTTTTTGCCCTTTTTCCTCCATGCAGGGATGATATTGGTGGGTCTTATTGGTTATATATGAAAAATGCAGAAATTCAGGTTACAGCTGAAGAAATTGAATGGAATAGCTGAATACAACGCTGAACTTGGAAAGTTTCTACTATGTGCTTCCATGAATGCAGATTTCTCTCAACTCAGAACACTTGATAACCAAACTCTATCAATCTTGAGGAAAATTACTCCAGAAGCCCTGACTGCCTTGCAAGACATTTCAGCAATTAACCAAACTATCCCGCCGCAAGATGCACAAGGGTCTAATCCTGTTTTCCCTATTCATGGAACATTAGAGAAACTACTATTAAAGTCCACAGGAGAATCTCCACTTATTCCCTCCCTTCCCATTTGCAACCTTGAAGTTGTAGGCTCTTCCAATGCAAACAATCTCCAATGTTTGAATGCTCAGTATGAAAACAATCTGACAGAAATGGCACAACAGAAGCTAAATGCTGTGGTGTCAGAATCCTGTGAAACACTTAACCTTCGAAGTTCAGTAGCACCAATTCTGTCATCAAGTGTCCATCAGGTTCAGCAGGTTATTGATATGTTGGATGAGAACTGTATGGCTGCATCTCTTCCATCACCTACCACTCTACAACACAGCATTACTCCTGTGATTCCAAATTCCGTTGCAACTTCTTATCGCTCATCTGCTAACTTGCACACAGTGAACTGTCCTGCTATGATGAACCACTGTATGATAGGCCACACTCAACCAATAACAAGAATGCTAACTGGCGACAATCTTGATGACAATTTCAGTGCATTTCAATCCAAACAATTCACCCATTTCCAGCCATCAACTAATATTGTAGCAGAAAACATTCTTGATACTGTGAACCATAACCACAATGCCTTGGATGAATGCAGTTCGATTAGAGATTATAGCCAACTTTCATTTCAACAAGATAATGTACCTAGAGTTACACCAATAATAACAGATGTCCTGAATGGCCCTTTGGACAAAAGCTTATCCATTCCTGGTTCAAGTTTCTCCTCTGAGCAAGTTCCATTTCATACTTATGTCAGCAGTCGGTGGAGTATTCCTGAATATGTAGGATATCCATCAGGATCACTTTATATTGTTCCCAACTCCTGCAGCAATGAAACAGATAGGGTAGATATGAGGGAGTTTTTTGATCAAGGGCAATCAAGAAGTTCTGTTTCTATTGGCGGAACCTGTTTTCTGAACCAGTTTCCAGTGGTGGAAACTGGAACACTGAGCGATTGCTTAACCCATGGTGACAGATGCACTAGTCCAAATGAAGATGTGGATCCACATGATCTTTCTGGATTTGACAAAATGGCTTAAATTCGACTTATTCACCAGAAACTTTGATTGATTCTGTGAGTATATTTCTTCTATGCTTGCTTTACGAGACATGCTTTATACTGCTATTTGTTAACTTTGGTGGAAATTGAAGAAATTGTATTGCCTCTCTTGGTCCACGACAACACATTTGTATACAAGTTTCACCAGAATGGACATGGTTGCAAATCAGGTTATACAATATAATCTAATTAATGAAAAAATTTATTGTTGATTTGTAGTGATTCCAATAGCTCAAGGTTGATGGCTGAAATCTAAGTATCGTATTCACATTTGTTATCATCCCCTCAAATTAGAGATGCTTCAAGCATATTCAATTTGGATTTAAGATGATGAACAACCATCCTTGTTTTGTGCCTTTGTGAATAGGTTTGGCCACTTGGCCTTTAGATGGTACGTACGATAGGGTTGTTGTCTTGAGCTGATTTTGGTGGCCAACAAAATGGAAATCAACATTAATACTTGCTCATTCGTGAAACACATCATTGTGTATTATTTATATTGCACTCTTGTTGTCACCATAGGGATGGGTGAGAAATAATGTACACCCCATGCTAGTTGTTAGGAAGCAAAGCGAAACAATTTCAGCAAAATTATGAGCCAAGGTATGTTAGATATTCTGCCTTAGTGCTGGAGCGAGAGATAAAAGGTTGGGTTTTTTTTTTTCCTTTACCAAGAAATTATAGATGATCACAAGAAGATGTAGAACTTTGTGGTGGATTTGTGATCATTAATATCCCGTTGTAGTCGCCTATGAGAATCATTGAAGGATGAGATCTGATGGTTTTAAAAGTATTTTTTTTATTGTTTGCCTGATAAAGCAAAGAATATGAAGGAATGAAATATACTAAGTGGAAACAACTGCTACCATAAACTGACTGACAACATAAATAACATGACTTATATTAGGGTGTGGTAGTCACAATTAAGATCCCTGACTAACTCTCCATACATAATAATGTTGGATAGGAGTTGTTCATCATCATTATGCAACTTTGTATTTAACTCAAATGGTGTGGTAGCAACTTTATCATGAGCGATTCTTGCTCTCATGAATAGTTCATGTGCATTCTTTAATTGAGAAAGAAATATATTATGTGAAGATCACAAGTATATTACCTCCATTCTAATAAAATAATTTAGTGTGCCAAGTCTTTTCATTTCAAAGCTTGTTGCAAATAGTGCTTCATAGAGAGAGTTCCTTGAGGATAACTTCTAGTGATGATCACATCATCGACGAAGAGGACTATCTCACTAGAGGATGACTTGGAGAATAATGCAGTCACGTTGACTTTGGCATAGTCCATGATGCATTATTGTGGTACAGAATTTCTCGAACCACGCAATGACCATATAGTTCTTGTCAAAGTTTGCATACATGAGTTCGGTGATGGGGTGACAAAATGCATTCTTGACATCAAGTCAATATAAGATCATTTCTGAGATGAAGCAACTGCAAAGAGGGTTCTAATGGATTTCATTTGTGCAACAAGGGAGAACTTTTCATCATAGTCAATACTTTACTCATGAGAGAATCCTTTGCTACCGGTTGGTCTTATATCTTTCAGTAGAATCATCTGATTTGGTTTTTATTTTGATCACTCATTTGCTTCTAATGGTAGATTTGTCTGAGAGTGGAGGTATAAGCTCCCATGTAACAGTTTTCTATAGACTCAACTTCATCTGCCATAGTTTGTTGCAGACTAGTTGTAGCCTCTTGATATCTTTTAGGTTCATAAATATGCAAAATGTTAGACAAGTGACAACAATAAACATGAAAATAGGTAGGAGGTTTAATGTGGTTTTCTTAAATGAGGTACCTTCTTGGTGTGGTATCGTCAGGGCTGTCTTCAAGGAGGACATTTGGAGATCTAAATTGTCCCTCTTGGATCATTAGCTTATTGACAACTTCAATAATGGACCAATCAAGTAGTGGTATCAATTGTGCTTGCTTTGTGGTGGGTAGAGTGAACATGATATGCTGAGTTGCTGACATATGCACGATTTGTTAGCTTGAGGATAATATCATCGATATCCTTTCTGATGAGTACCATAAACCAAGAAAACAGCAAATTGCATTTTTAGTATATAATTTATCTCATTCACATTTAGAGAAAAGAACAAAGCAAGTGCTTCAAAATCTTAAAGATGTCTGTTGTCAGATGACGGGTTAGAGTTTCAGAGTGGCTTGAAGTAAAGGAAAGTTGTTCATTTAGCAATCTTATGATTAATATAATTGAAGTCCTTTATTGGTGAAACAATTCCCTAAACACTTTTATTAACTAAATGGGAATACTTTGAAAAAGAAATAAGACCTAAAAGTTGATGCCAATTTATAGAACTAGAATTGTTAGAGGCGAGAGCTGCGACTAAGTGGATACTTGTGTTCGGAGGAATAGTGAGTTCCTCAATGTGGAGCAAGCATCCAAGCTTATGTCCAATCTCAATTTGCATCAACGTGTGACGATCCTGTACAGAAACAGCTGTTAGTTCATATTCAGCAAGTTGTTTGATGGAAATAAAATTCATGGAAAGTTGTGGGTAAACACAGAACATCTAGGCTTGGTGTGCGTTGACTATTCCAATTGAAGTGACATTAACAATACTACCGTTTGTAGCTTGAATTCGAGGAGAAAACAAAAATGGAGATGCATTAGTGTGTCATGATGAAATATATGTCATTGATTTGATTCACTAGATTTGCATTAGTGTGCTAATTACCTAAAATTCTCATGCAGCTGGCAGTATGTGAAATAAAAGACTTAACAAGAGAAAGTGCTTGTTTAATCATTTCTTGGACTTTAGTAGCCAAAAGAGGTGTTGCAGCAGTTCAGTGGTTGTTGCAATTGCTGCTGAGAAACTTAAAAATGTCTTCTTGGAGCACATGTTTTATGAGGATGCAGTATTATATGCAACCTCTGCAAGTAAAATCCTTGCAGTGCTCCACAGCTGATGGCTAGGAGTAGTCGGCGATAGGGACAAGTGGTACTTCGGTGAAGGAGTAGCTGGGTGCAAGGGTTGAGCTATCTACTAATGGTGACGTGCAATAGGGAGGATCAACATTGGAGATTGGTCAGATGTGGTTAGCTTGACAAGAGACGGATGAGTGTCATGCTATAGGGGGTGTGGTGGAACAGGAAGCCATGACATGCAACATTGGTGTGACAACGACATTGTGATCTTGGCAGGTCCAACAACTTATGTTGGGTTCTAGTAGTGTCGGAGTAACCTTCCAACAATGGATTTAGTCATGACGGAGGGATTCATTGCTGGTGGTGAGATGCGAGAAGAGGGGGGATCGAGTGGCGATGTTGATCTAGGTGGTAAAGTGTGTAATAGTGATGAAGAATATCGAATTTACGTAAGTTGCTTGAGTACATAACAATCAAGAACTGAATGATTGTTGAAGAGTAACCTTGCTCTAATGCCATGGTAAATTTAGTGGAAATTGAAGAAATTGTATTGCCTTTTTCTTGGTATATGATGACATATTTATATACAAGGTTTCACTAGGACATACATGGTGGCAAAAGGTAAGTCGCTCGCCCCAGCACCTCCGCCAACCCGTCCCAGGGCCAACACAAAGGAGGTAAATCACGGGGGCTACTAGCCCGAACAGTGACTAGTGCATAACGGAGGACAACAATAGTAAATCATGATACATAGTTAGAGTGTCAAATAAAAATAAAAAATTTCATTAATATTTTCAACATTAAGTACGTATAATAATCAAGACAAAATGTTCATCTTTATTATCAAATATAGAGTAATAAAATAAATACATACTCCCATTAGATGAGTTATTTTTTCATAAGAAGTACTCTCATATCCACAACATATCCATGGAATACCTTTGGCACCAAGCGTTTGATGAGTGCATCGATCAACATGGAATCTGTGCTAAAGTAATCTACCATGATCTGACAACTCTGAACTCTTTCTTTAACCATTAGAAACTTGATGTCGATGTGCTAGGACTTTGATGAACTACAGTTGTTCTTAGCATAAACTCCCGCGGCTTTATTATAATAGTAGATTCTCAATGGTCTGTCAATGTCACCAACGATCTGTAATACTGTGATGAAATTCTATAGCCAAATCTGTAATGGGTATCCGAGATCACCCAAAGGATCGAAAATGACCAAAAGTAAATGGAGCCGACCGGAGATGGATGGAGAAGAGTCAAGACTACAGTTGACTATCTAGAGGCGCCTTCAGGCTCTTCGAAGTCACCTCCACGTGCCTCTGTGTGCCTCCACAAGCTAAGCATGGGAGGTACCTTTGGCCTCCCTTCAAGCGCCTATGAACGGTGTCCTTTGCAGCCTAAAAGCGCCTTCAAGCAGTACATTTGGCCTCCCTTCAATAACCACTCAGTGCAAATAAACTTTTATCTATTA
>JBBPFQ011060139.1:0-10358 GCA_037974815.1 Kaempferia elegans | reverse complement strand
CATTAATCTATTATTGATCTAGAGTTTAAGACTCGTATTATTAGAAAATTTTCTTATTACAATTTAGTAACTAAAGTTCGAGACTCAAGTGCAGCGTATTATTAGAAATTTTTCTCATTAATAGGTATTGCACTGCTATGGTTTCTTTAGTTCCACATTTTAGAATTAACAACACCGCAAATAGAGAAACTTCTATAAATATCTTAGGTGGGTAACATTATAAAACTCACATTTCTCGATCTTTTGACCCATATTAAGTATAGTATCGGATTTTATCAATTTAATATATGATATAAATAATTAAATTAATTTTTTTATGACGGAGAATATATTATAGTAGTTTACTCTGAATTCTCGAGTGTCCCCTTGTATTGTACTACTACATGAGCCATATTACACATGCAACACATGTGCGCGATGACTAGTATATGATAATAAAATAGAGATGGAAAGAAAAAAATATATTAATATAGAAAAAATGATATGAAAACCGAGAATATAAAATCCAAATCGAATTCTATCCTTGACATCCCTAATCTAATCCGGTCAGATTCAAATACTCATTTGCTTTGCTAAGTCAAATTTAAACATTAATGCACTTAAAATTTATGGTTTAATTGATAAGGAAACAAGATTGTCGCAAAAACACATTTGCTAGTATTGCCAACCATGCGTACACAGGAAGCACAGCTATATCTAAGGCAATAAGACACACAGGCTAGACACGAGGCAAGGCGAGGGACAACGAGGTGATGTCCCATCTTCTCCGACTGAGCATACAGCTCTTATTGGCCATCACATATTCTTAGAACAATGAACGATGCAAGAACAGAAGAAAGGATTCATAACTTCGAAAGCGAGATATCCATGACATCCACGAAGAAATCTGTGTCAAATAAGATTTATGTGCATTGTCACTATAAAATAAAACTGACAATGAAGAAAAGAATTGGAGTGAACGAAGATGAATGCCTAGCATCAAAAGCCATACCTGAGTCTTCTTTGGAGAAGCAAAGAGGAGGTGTTACTCTAAAAACATTACCATAAAAGCCGCCCTTTCCGACCAACACACCCATGTCTGTTTTCAAGATGCCCAACTTGAGTACCGATACGGAGAATGGTTAATGTATCAACAAGAAGGATGCCATCTACTATGGCAGTTTGAAGGATTCCTTACCTTTCATTGACTCCATCACATGCAATATTTCAGTTTTCGCTGGTGTTTTCTTGAGGCGATCAGTGACTAACTCAACCCCAAGCATCAGACCTCTTCCCCTCACATCGCCAATAACTACAATTATAAAAACCATGAATGTAACATGCAATCAGTGTGTCAATGAAACTAGAGTGTAGATGTAACTTTCTCTGGCGCAAACCTACAAATACAGTGGGAATTATGAAGAATGACAAGAAGGTAGGACCAACTGAACAAATGTATCATATGACCGCATCGGAAAAATAAACCAAGGCCTTTAGTGTATGCACACAGGAGTATAACAGAGGAATCCACAAACAAATGTTATCCTCTTTACTCTACATCTCTCAGATACAAAAGCAGCATCCTTTCAGGTTCATCTCTGTTTGATCAGTTTTCACCAGTATCAAACATTTCGTGACTGAATTTGGTTAACCTTTTAAATTTCCAGCATGAACCGACCAGATTAGACCCTTATTCCTCAACGAATTGGTTGGTTCGGTATAGGTCTAAGAACACCAACAGAAGGGTGAGAAAGACATCAAGATAAAAATAATTTCTCTGTGAAATACTAGGATAATAAAGGAAACAAATGCCTTATTTCTGTCCATTTTAGGTGACCCCATAACCATGCAAAGTAGATTTGATCCAAAGTGCAATGTATCGTTGGCATTGTATCTACCAATTTCAGGTCAGCCTGTAACCATGGAAACCTTTTGAATTTTGATAAATTACAACGTTTTGATAAATGACAAAAACAGATTTTCAATTGTCACCATTCCATAAGAATGCCTTGTCCTTGAATAATTAGGAAACTGAAAAAAATAAGTCCTAACATAGATGCATCAAATTACAACAGCATTCTTTTATGCCTTTCTTGTCCATGATTCGGTAAACCTTAGCTTGGTTGGCCTTTTTATATACTCCAGTCTGGCTTGCTTTGTATGAGATTAACTAAGACTTCAAGAAGTTCAGAACGTTACCCCATACCGAAATTAACCAATCATGAAACCCTCCTAAACGCTACCACTAAATATTTATCCAAAAAACTCCAAGCTACATCATAAGTATATTGGTTAAAAACCATTGTTTCTTCATTATTTGCAATTTGCATGTGTCACAGTTAAATGTATAATAAGTAGCGTGGCTTAGAGTAGCATAGAACCAAAATCACTATGAAGCACTAAATCACAAATATCATGCGCATATATTAAATAACTTACTTTCATGTTTTTCTTGAAGTGCCATGAGTTGGTCTTTCAAATAAGATCCAACAACCAAAGCATTCTCCTGAAGCTTTTCTTTCTCAAGCACTTTAAGCACCGCATGACCAGCTGCTGTACAGACTGGATTGCCACCAAAGGTATTAAAGTAGCATCGGCGAGTCAAAACATGAGCAATCTCTGGAGTAGTAACCACTGCACCTATGGGTATCCCATTTCCAATACCCTGACAAAATTTCATAAACAATTACTTGGTCCTTAATGAGCCATAGTCCAGAGCATAAAGTGGACTAAAATTTACTAAAGCACACACACACAAAACAAATCCAAAATCAACTTAAGTTTCTTATTTCCTATTATCTAAAATAATAAACCAGCAAGATAGCATGTAGGCAAACAAAACCAAGGGAAACTATATGGAAGATAGAATCAAAATCAAGTTTGAAAAATAAATCCAAAATAATAAGTTTCACAGACAGTAACTATAAGAGTCAACCTTGGCCATTGTAACAATGTCTGGAACCACACCATGAGCCTCAAAACCCCAGAAATGACTTCCTATGCGTGCAAATCCTGCTTGGACCTCGTCAGCTATACAAAGTCCTCCAGCCTTTTTTATGGTTTTATATACGGAAGGCAAATATCCAGGTGCCAACTCCAATATTCCACCTACTCCCTGTTAAATGTTAACCCATGCGAAAAAATAGTTTCAGCTGCAGAATTGGTTATCTCGCTAAATGAAACTTACTGTTACAATAGATGAAAGATTATGTGAAAGCATGCAGTATTTGAAGTCGTGTTCCATCTTCACAAACAATGAGCTCAGACTGCACAGTTGATTGTGTAAAAAATAACATAATCTAAGTACCTGTATTGCTTCTGAAATAAAACCTGCAACTCTCCCCGAGGTACCAAAATCTATGATCTCTTCAACATCTTTAGCATATTTTTCTCCGTCTGAACCAAAAACTCCTCTATATTGATCTGGGTTCAAAGCATGGTGCACTCCACTCTGGAATAAAACAGGATTCAATAAATATCCTAGACAGCCACTTGGGATTTCATACTATGGTACAAATTTCAGAACTAATTATTTACAAAACATCTAGCTTTTCAACAATTCTTATAAATTCATCATCCAAATAATTTTCTCAGTGCAATTGAACTGTTTCAGAATGTAAAAAAAAACATCAATGAAGGTCAAAGAATGTGGTATGTCTGCCCTTTTGAATGATTGCTTGGACAAAATTAAATAACAAGTTTATCAATCTATAATTCACACAAAAATTACTACAATCGCAATAAATAATTAAGTCATCAGATTCATTAATTGGCATAGTATAAGGAAATTTAATCAGAGAAAAATGGCAATAGAGTCGGTCAAAATATTGAAGATCACATGTACCTGAACAACATTGAATTTCCAGTTGCATTGAGCAGTTGCACCCATTGTACCTGCAGCATTCCCATGGTATGCATTTCTGAGTGATATAATATCATGACAACCAGTGTAAAGACGAGCAATCATCATGGCCAATTCGTTTGCTTCGGTACCAGAATTTGTGAAAAATACAACCTGTACAGTGTTACAAGGATTCAATCTAAACACATTAGAAAAAGAAACAGGAAAAATTTGTAGAATCAATGACCAAGGAAAAAGAAGAACTGCACCTTTAGGTCCCTAGGCATTTTCGAGGCTAATGCTTCAGCGAAATCTGCAATAGCATTGTTTAGATATAGAACAGTAGAGTGCTGAAGTCGTTTTGTCTGACTGATTATTGCTTCAATTACGTCAGGGTGGCAATGGCCACAGCAAACAGTAGCGATACCACCAAATGCATCCAGATAGCGGCGACCATCCTCATCAAATAAGTATTGTTTCTTCCCATCAACAATGTTCAACTGCGGAAACACAATTTTTTTTTCGGAATGTTATTAGATTATCAATCCAGAATTATTTCTATCCTTTTTCGTTTGAACCCCTAGTCGTAAATGAAATCTATAGGAAATTTTAAAAAATCCCAAATTACTTGGAAAAAAAATTGGTAATTCGTTTGAAACAAACTCGAAGAAGATCACTTCCATTTAAACAGGAGACAGATCGAGTTTTGTAGCATTGCAAAAAACAAAAAAACAAAAAAAAACGATCTTTTTTTTTACTGGCGACAGATCAAGATTTTAGATTTCGTTTCATCCATGCTCTTCGCAGGTGCTAAAGAGGAGTAAGAGAGCAGACGCACAGGTTTCTTATAGAAGTGGAACAGGGAGGGGCTGAGGAACTCGGAACGCTTCCTGAGTATCTCCTCAGATCGCGGACCATCATAGGGCGGCGGCTTGTAGTCGAAACGTGGCATCTTGGCAAGAACGCCGGCGGCGGCATTCTCATCGGCCGTCGCTACTGCGGAAGATTGAGAGAAGACCCTCTTAGAATTCAAGGCAAGAGAAGATGATGAAGAAGAAAATCGCCGAAAAAGAATTCTCTTCATTTCTTCCGAAGGGCGCGAGAAAGGCGTGATCTTGCCCCCGACGGCTCCCTTCCCACAACTACGGACAGTGATACACCTCCCTCTTTCTCTCGCTTAAATAGAACAGCTGGCTTCTCTTTGACCATTTTGCCCTTGCATTCCATCCAAGACGGGTAGACCGATAATTAGGCACCGGGTAGGACAAACCCGGTCCAGATCCATAAATTAAGCCAGACCGGAAATCGCTGACAGTGCATGGATAATACATAATATATATATAATATACAAAAACTGACATTTTGAATGGCGTCATGCATGATTTAATTTTCCAGATATTTTATATGAAGAGACAAGCTTATCTCTAAATCATCAATTATAAGTCGACAAACAGATTTAATGTTGTGAGTTCGATAAATATATTTTAGGAACCTAAATGAAGTCTCTGTGCTCTAAATTGGACACATCCGAATATACATCTTTTTTATATCTTAATTATTTACACTAATAATAAATAGTCATCCATGATTTATCATCTCAATGTTAATATAGGAATACGGATTAACAGAGACACAAGAGGTGAACGAATCATCTTTTACCACAAATAAATTTTGATCGTATTTTTAGGAGTGAGGTGGAGATTAGTCATTTGAAATCATTTTATTTGAAAAAAAAAAAATTCTTAAAATAATAAGTATTTAATTTTTCAAATCGATTATCTGCAAAAGCGAGAAAGTTGTGGGGTAGTAGCTTGGAGGTTTGCGTTTGGAAGCTTTTGTGTTTATTGCAGCATCTTCATACGTAAAAGACTTGATATTAATCAAACATTGTAGCAAATGTAATTCAAGATTTTCGATCAGCTTGCTGAACCAAAAAACTTCTCACTTCAAAATTAATAATCCAGAAGATCAGCAAGAAAAATTTGGATAATTGTAATCATGTATTACGAAACTTGAGCTGAATCTCGATCAGCCTCTTGAACCAAATCTTCAGTATTGGCAGATTGATTCTCCTTTTTTGTAAAGTTTGTCTCTGTTCCATTAACAGGAGGGTGTTGCTTCTCCATCATCCCCGATAATGCTAGCTTTGGAGACCACTCGAGGACATCATCGATAATGTTGTAAGCCTTCTTCTGGAATCTAAAGAGAATTAACAGGAGAAATGATAAATAGAGAAAGATCCATGTCGAGTAAAAAATGAAGAGGGAAAGCAACAAATGATACAAAAAAAATTCTTTACATTTGAGAAGAAAGATGTTACCTAGCTCTAGCAGCCTCGTTGGGAGCATGATGCCGAAGCAAGACCACAATCAACGCGGTCCCAATGGCAAATGTAATCCTTGATGTCCATTTTGGGGGCTCTTCTTCATCCTTCTTTGGCCAAAATCGAAATAGCTCTCTAAATGTTGTTTCCTCAGCATTTATGTTGGGGAAAAACCAGATGTGCTTTCCCAAAATAATGTATAGAATGCCAAAGATAGCTCCTCGAACTTCCAGACAAAAATGAATTCATAACTTGCATTTTCAGTCGACAGAATAAATTATGAATATTGTAACAAAATATTCAAGTGCATAGGCATGCGTTTCTTTGAGAAAGAAAGAAATCAATCACAAGCAATTCCATGGCTACAATGTGCTACGTCCTCATTAATTCTCTCTTTTCAAAATTTTCATCATGGTATAGAAATCATAATCATCTAAAATTAACCTTGAGTGATATATTTCTACTATTTCTTCAAATATTTTTAGATCCTTGAAGACTCCCTTGACCTATTATTCTTAGAGTCACTACTAGTGCATTGAGACAATGCTCTTGATGATTATCTTGATTTCATTTGTTCATTTGTCACTATATTCAGCATCTTCTAGGACCCTATAATCTGTCCTTAATCAAACAGTCTAGTTTGACAACCAAGTCTTGAAAACCAAACAAGAATGTTACTGGCCATCAACAAAAACAATCCTAAAAGCAATCTTCACACTATCAAATAAATACATGGATCGGTGCATGACATGCATCTCAATTTCCTGAAGAAAAGATGGTAAATTAAATTCAGAAACAAAAGAATCAAATAGTGAACACTCTGCCATTAGAGAACTTTCTCAGTAGCAGTGTAACCAAGAACAACAAAGCTCCAGCACAGGCGTATAGAACAACAATCTTGCATTGGTAAGGGTATACAAGAAATAGGCACACCGCTAGTGCAACAAGTGGCCAAAGAAACGAAAGAATTGTTTGCCACAGGGTCCTCCTTTTCATGAAAGTCCATGCAAAAAAAACCCATCACTTTCAGAGAATACTTGTTCCTGCACATAAACAATGAAGATAAATATCAGTATGACACAGTCACCTCGTTCCTTTCCACTCAATAAAAACATTTTCTTTTAATAAGGTTTAATTCTGGAGAAAGACTTTGTATTCTTGGTTTCAAGTGTATGGAAAAGAAATTCTTCCCAGGAAAAGATTACATCTGGGAAATTATGCTTTAAATGTTTTTTTGGATAAAGGTATGTATGGCTAAGTGACGAGCTATCATAAAATGAAAGGGAAGGAAAAACTAAGCATGAACGATCACATATAATATCCATTCACAGCATAGAATATTCCCCAAAAAAACTTGGAGCGGACATCTATGAACTTGGTCGTAAACTAGAGTATTCATGATTTCAACTTGGTCAGTATCACCCACTAGAAATGAATTAACTTGTAGTATCCCAATGTATCTTATTTGTCATCGGTGAAATAAATTACACTATTAATGACCATTGCAAAAATAAAAGAATGGTTTTCAGCTAACTATTCAAGGAGGATGAACAATTACTTGTTTATGGGTTAGATTACAATGAAATAATATTTCAGATTTAAGATAAGATCTCCATAAATTGTATATGCCAGGCTGAAAATAGACCTATTTTCCCCTCAGACCAAACCTACATTTTCCATCAATGCCACACAAATAATGAATTCTAACTATAATTTATATATTAAAATTATGATAGAACTTTCAACTGTTCACATATTGTTCCATACAAGGAAAACATATACTGTGTAAGATGCTTTTGTGCGGGTTTAAAATTGTTAAAGATCATGAAGGATCCATTTAAACAGAGTTTGAATCTAATAATTGCTGTACTTATTCTTAAATTCAAGGACGATCCAATTAGTCGGGATACACTGCATGTTGATGTGTAGTTTTTGAGCTGTAAAAATAATTTCTTCATTAGATGCAAGGTTGAAAATATAATTCTGCATTGACATTTAAGTATCTGATAAGATGGTAAAATTTCAGTAGTATCTATGGTGGCACTCAATATGCATTCAAGTGTATCAAGATGAATTTAAATAGAGGTTACTCTCTCAATCTCCTAAAGTATAATAATAATTAGATAGTCAATTGAATTAAAATTTTACCGTACCATATTGTATCAATATTCAACAAACTTTGCATGTGGAAAAAGACACCAAGATCAATCTAAATGGGCATGATAAAGTGTGTCAAAATGAATTTAAACGAATTTTACTCCTTTAATTTTCGTCCACCTAGATTACCGTCGCTACACCTAAACATTAATCGAGATATCATTACTCAAGTTTATTTGAATTCATCTATACACATTTTGATTCATGCAAAGAGTTTATACAAGCCAATGCACCTAGACATGGGTGGTATGAGTAGCCCAAGAGAGATTAACTATATCAACTAATATTAGATTTTAGTATTTAGTATTTAATATTTATTAGAATGGTAAATTTCGATCAACCATGCAACCTAGAACATACAAAAATTTCAAAACATTATTAGCTGGACTACTTTAGCATTAGTATTTCTATGCAGTGCAAAATCTGCATGTTGACATTTGTTTCATTCTCCTACAAACTTTTACCATAGATTTCCAATTGAAGCATCAACTAGAATATTCATTTATATGCAATAGTGATAGAAAATGTGCCCTCTTTGTCATGATTGGTTTCTCAACTGTTTAAGCTACTAACTAGGAGCTTTTCTAAAACCATGCTCATATCTTACGGAGTTAAAATAGAAATCAAGATGCTTAAAAAAATCAAATACAAAGAAACAAACTTACAGAATGAATCTCAATTGAGCAGGCCATGAGGACAACTTTTTCTTCCCAGGCCTAACAGTTTTAGCACACGATCACATCTCACCAAAAGGTTATTCATTAATAGTGTATTTATGATATCTGCCACTTCTATATCCTTATCATAAGCAAGAATTTCCTTGACCTCTGGATAATTTCTCAAAAAGTCTGTAAAGTCTTTCCCTCTAAAGTACTCAACTCTTGTTTCTTGCATGATGGCCCATCTTGATTCCAACTTTTTATTGTCTCTAACCTTTTCAGCAAACAACTGGAAAACATCTTTACCCGGAGTATTCTTCTGCAGAAATCATGGTATTAAAAAATGAAGTGTAATACAAACTCATATGGTAGTTTTTGATAGAAAGCCTTCTATTTTTGTTGATCAGTAACATCAAAACGTACAGTTAAGTAGATCCAAGTGTGTGAAAACTGTTTGACAAAACAGAAGAATTATCTTCCAAATTGAAAGGATATAGAAGTAACTCTTCCATCCAATCGTAAGTCGGAAAAAAAGATCTAACACATTATTATTCCAAAGGTCAACTCTCTTAAGCTACAGAGTGGAATACAATGGTTATATCTCAGAGATTCAAGCAGTTCAAATATAGTACACTAAAGATCCATAATAACAGATGTAGTTTGTCGATATATATAGGTAGTAATTTAAAGAGAGGTGTCAAATAAAAAGTACAAAAACATACGACCTTAACAGATTTATAGAACAAAAAAGCTTTTGATACAACTTTATGATTGGTTAACTACATCAATCATTACATGGTTTATGATATATAGATAAAGCTTAGTCGATATGAATTGAATGAATGATCCAGGTTCCTTCTGGGGATCTGGGTCAAGCTATTAGGTAGAAATTTGGCTCAGCTCAGCATGTTACTTATGAAACATATTCTGAGGATATACGTACAATAATAGTCGTAGGATTTCTACACACACAAAAAAAAGGCTTTGGCTACTTGTATAACTAAATTAGCGAGTAGAAACGAGGGCATTTGTAGGGGACGAGCACCAGCAACATGGTCTTGAGCTGATTACATTTCCTTTTGTTGGACATGGTTCTTCATGTCCTTTGAGAGGCAAGGAAAATAATGAAGAACTCCTGCGCCGATTTGTATAGTTCACTTCATTGTATACATAAAGCTGACCTTATCTCTAGCAATATAGAATTGCAATTTCTAATGTTCATTAAACCAAAAAAACATGACAGTTAATAACCATAAACATTAAAAAAAAGTTAAATATTGGACGAACCGACGGCTTATCTTACAAGAAATTCGCTCCGGGGAAGAACAAAAACCCTACTTTTATTCAATTTCCATCCAAAATAAGATCAAATAAATGAATTACAGAAACCTTAGAAATA
>JBBPFQ011059391.1:0-10360 GCA_037974815.1 Kaempferia elegans | reverse complement strand
AAGGCTAGTCACGTGTTTTCCACGTGACTCACTAATTCCTCTCGCGACAACCCGCTGCTCTCTCCCTCTCGCGACAACCCTAACCTTCCTCTATGCCGCTCGCGACGCAACTCCACCGCCGGAGCAACCCTTGCTGCTCTCCCCCTCTCTCGCGACAACGCAAAGCCCTAATCTCCTCTCGCGATCTCACGCGACGCAACCCTTGCTCTCCCCCCCTCTCGAGACAGCGCAAAACCCTTGATGGAAGAACTGAAGCAGCTGAGATCACAAGAGAAAGCAATGAAAAGAAAGAAAAAGGAGAAGGCAGCCATGAAGAAAGACTGCAACGAATCATCCTCAACCTCTTCTTCCTCTCAATCACGTGGAAGCGGGTTGTCGCGAGAGGAATTAGTGAGTCACGTGGAAAACACGTGACTAGCCTTTTATAGTGTAGTTGTGGTCCAGAGATAGACTAGGGCAAAGGCGGACCAGGAGATCCGAACTGCACTTGCCTACCCTGTTTGACATTTGAAAGAGCATGGAATGAAGTTGGAATGCATTTTCCATGAAATGGTGAACAAATGTTAAGATTAAAGAACAATAATTTTGTGAGATTGATATCTCAGGCTCCATTGACATTACAAGGTAAACTGATCAAAAGAGTTGGGTTAAGCCATATGTAACCAGTAATAGCAACTAACTAATTTTGAGTAAGCTTAATCAAAATAAATAAAAGGAGATCAATCTTTCTTTGTGAATACCTCGTTCTACAAAAGATCTACACCATACAGACACTACCCATTCGAGAGACTCGATGGGTAGCAACTCAAATAAGAATAAAAAGAAATGCCAAAAAAAAAAACAATTGAATTCCAAAAAAAATTACTGTATAAATTCATGTCATATATATATATATTTTACTTTGAATAACGAATAGCTAGCTCATCAAAAAAAACATTCTATGCACTTGGATAAAAATGAAGCAAGAATCATAAATTGATGTGCTCATCTATCAGTGCCAAAATAGCGATCGCCAAACTCGCCCAACCCTGGGATAACTCGATAGTCATCATTTAGCGAAGCATCGATCTCAGAGGTGACAATCTTCAATGACGGGAATCGTTTGCAGACGCAGTGAATTCCCTCAGGTGCCTGCGTGGACAGAATCCATTAAGATAGAATCCAAGCCTAACAGAACACAAAATGAAAGATCTCACCGATATCAGGTTAAGAAAAATTATTCGCTTCTCAGGAACTCCTTTCTGTAAGAGGAGTTCTATGGCTTCATTTGCGGAATTACCTGAGGATTTAACTTACATCACGGAAAAGTAAATAGTATGAAAGATGGAACAGTACAAACTCTAAAAGTAGAATAACAAATGTGTCTTCTTATATTTCCTACATTCTAGTAAATGGCAACCGCATGCATACTAATGTGATTTTGCAAGGAAAGTTACATTCCTCAAACCAACACATCCTTCAAAATTAGTCATTTTGGGTTTCACTGTATACGAAAAAATTAAGAAAAATATAAATTATTGATCTTTCCTGGGATAAGTCAACTAGATATTGTGAAAATTTCCAATGTTTTTTCTAGACAGAAGGTGAAGTGTACATGAACACATTATACTGACCTGTAGCAAGAACAGGATCTAAAAGAAGCACATGACGTTCATGAATGTCCTTTGGAAGTTTCTCATATATGAGCTGAAGGAAGAAAAATATATCAATATATTGGTGAGCAACCATGACTAAGGATCAAATCTTTGAATTCCTACCTGCTTTCCGTTGTCTCCGTCACGGTGGATGAGAATTTTACCAATCTTTATTCCTTTACAACATGCCCGCAGTGCGTTCTCCATGCTTTCACCACTGCAACAAACCAAGAAAGTTGAAGCTCAATACACAGAAGGTGAATATTCTGGATATAATTTTGGTCCAAACTACACCCTGCACTTTTCTTAAATACCTTTTTATAAAAATGTGATTATAAACTGAACCAAAACAATGATGTAGGTTAAGACATGAATCAAAGATGGTAAATCAGCCATAATGACAATGGATGGGAAAATGACAAGGTAACATGGAAACTTAAAAAAAGTAGAAGTTATAGTTTATCAGATTGGCCTTCTGATAATGAAATTAAGAAATGGAATCTTTGCTGAAGTAACATATAAAGATTCTATATATTTTTGCATAGATTTAAGAATATGCATTCTTAAAAAATAAGCAATACCTGAACCAGATCTCACCTTCGAACAATAGACACCCCACAAAGTTTCTTGCAGAAGTTGACACCTGTGTATGTAGATCCTATTCCAAAAAAGGCCCAAAATCATGAGTTCGCACAAACTTATAATCAATAACAAAATAGCCACTTAAAAGTAGGTCAGCTTGTGTATCTTCAAATAACTCCTGGTTTCAGTGTCATATTTTATCTTAATCTCCACCCAGAGTAAAGCGTCTCAACTGGGTATTGCATTATCATCATAATGCATTTAGTGATTTGTGTATCTCAACAAAACTTGAATTTTTTTGTCTTATTCTCCAACCCAAAAAAGCATCCTGTGTGATTTTTTTTCATCTTAATCTCCACCCAGAGTGAAGCGTTCCAACTGGGTATTGCATTATCATCACAATGCATTTAGCTTACTCATCCAATCAAGATGTTGATCTCCCAGACAACATTATTACTGTACATGTACTGACCAAAGTCGCGAAACTATAATTCTTTTGCAAGGACCCTGTTTGGCATCTGAACATTCTCTATTTATCTGCCACCGTAAACAACTTGCAGCCTCAAACCAAGCCAAAGAATCCTCTCTGGCTAAGGATGTGCTATAGACCTATGAAAATAAGGCTTAACAATGCCATAAATCAAGCATGGAATAAGACGTCCAGCTCAATCTTTTAATCCAAAATTTTCTAGTAGCAAACATCAGTATCCAATCCAAAATAGTCAAATAAGATTAGGATCATTGACAATAAGGAAACATGACATGACATGCAGTCGCAACACGGAAACAAACTTGAACAATATATGAAAGTAGGAAAGTGGATAAAATGCAAGCCTTATAAGCTTAAAATAGGCGTACACCTCTCTTTCCTTAAAGAAAATCTTATCAGTTCCTGCGCCATTACACTCATAAAAATGGTATCCCTAATTCTATAAATCCTCTTTTTAAAACTTCTTATTGTATTGCATAACTTGTAAAGCAATAAAGCACCTGTTGGTGTGAGCACCTGCTTCTCAGTAAATGGTAAATGACCGAGGCCATGCTCCACCACCTGGTATAATACTTTGTGTTACTACAAAGAGAAGATATTACTTCTATAATAGGAAAACTTGGCATTTCAACTTTGACAATCCATAGCTTTAAGGAAAATAGAAAATAAGTTCAGAATACCAGTCTTATGAGCCGATCTGAATAGAAGACAAAATCAGGTGTCGCTATGTCCCTATCACGAATAAGTGTATGCATTCCTCGTATCTGTTAAGATTAGTATTAGAAACCCTAGGAGCTCATTTTCTTAACATGACAGGGTTTGAAATCAATAAGTGCATCTGGCTGAATATAACAATTGTGCAATCTTTAGAAGTGTTACCTGGAATGTTGACTGAATAACAAATACATTAGAATAGATTTTGCACAAGTCATGTTGACCAAGCTTCGTTCGGATATGTTGTACAATGAGATCTATTGCAACAATGTTATCACCTCCACGTGGTATGATGACATCAGCATACTTCTTAGATGGAAGAATAAAATCATCAAAAGAAGGCTTGACAAACTTCCCGTACTGAAAATCAATGAACATTTGCCAATGTATTATTTAGATCATAGATTGATTATTAAAGCAAAGTAGGCGTCATTTTACCAGAGAAGAAAAGGTTCACAGTAATGTTAAAAGCATGAACAAATAGTCATAAATAAATTTAATTCTTTAATTTTCAGGCTCTAATTCTAGTAATAAAGCTTCTGAAAACGTTATCATGAAATAAGCACATATATTTGATAGACTGAAAAAAGATAATCCAATTACCATACTCCAATTCAAGCTTGTATTTTAAGCATAGGTTGCTAAATAAGTAAATGAAAGTGGAAAATATTTCGATGCCACTCATCCACGTAATTATTAATTTAACAAGGAATGAGTATAAATTATTAATTCTAGTAATAAAAATGATTTTCTAGAATATTTCAGAATATAAATCTTTTATAAGAAAAAAGTATTCCTACTTGTTAAAAGATAAATTATTAGAATATATCTTTAGCAATAATAACAATATATTTTTTAACCAACTAATAGTGCTTGAAAGAATATTTTGGACTCAAGCAATTCTAGTGTGTGTGTGTGTGTGTGTGTGTGTGTAGAGAGAGAGAAAGAGAGAGAGAGGAGCGCATACACAAAGATCTAATACAAAATTTTGAATTAATTCAAAGATAAAATAAAATTCACATAAACAAAATTTAATGTGTTAATTTCAGAGCTATATGATTGATTTTTAGCATCTTTGCACATACATTTAAGTCTATATCATACTTTTATGAATTTTCACTCACAGTATAACTTTTTTTTAAACAGTGGTATTGCAGATATTTTAAATAACAAAACGAGTTTAATAGAACGACCCAATCAAGAAAATGATCATATCTATTCATATGAAAATATCAAATTTTTATCTAGAAGCCATGAAAATAATGCAGATAATAACTTTAATTTAACCCTTGATATAGGAAAGTCAAGAAAGAAAAATCTCGTCAAAATCTTTTCCAATAAACTATACTAAACTAAGCTCATGCATGTAAGCATCTGGAGAATTTCTTCTGAACAAAATTATTATTTGGAAAGGGAATAGCTCACACAAGGGTGAGATAAGAATAGAAACTTGTTTTCCACTGCATATACCCCATACTGCCTAGAGTGATATTTTGAATTCCAGGTGTATTTAACAGGAACTATTGTCAAGATTTAAGTACTAGTTTAGTAGGATGGTCTAATCTCAACATGCATGATATGAAACAATATGAAGTAGAAAAGTATTAAAAGGCAATTTTCAAGTGATAGGTGAGCACCTAAGAGGTTGACCTTAAAATAATATTAAAATAAAAAGAAATATATTAAATTAATTAACATTAATATATATATAATAATTGTATCAATCAAAATAAATTTACAATTACAAATAATCAAGTTGTAATTGATAAGTAATCAGTAATCTCATAATAACAACAAACTATTTCATATTTCTCATTGCAGCTAAAAAAAAATCAATCACAAAATCTAAAAATATACTACACATGCTAAGATTAAATGATAAAGAGGGACCATCTAGTAGTTAGGTGAAGTGGTGCCTGGCCAAAACCTCTAGGCCACAGCCTTTTAAAACAATGAGAAAGATGTCAACGGAATCTAAAACAAAAGAGAACATCTAGCAAATATTACTTTGAATATCTGATTTTCACAAAAGGATAGGCAACCATGGATGCCCTTGCATCATTGTGTTTGATAATCATATGCTAGTAAAAAAATCAACATAAATATTTCAGTGCATTGCAATGTTTGTACCATTAAATAAATGATGCTTCAGGAATTAGGCCAGAACGCATGTAGGAAGCAAAGAAGCAAACTATGGGTGTCATGAGAAGAGCAAAGAAGATATCCCAAATAAAAGAAAGCACCTGTTCAAGAACTGAGTTAACATCTCTGCCTCTCTCAATAGTATCACGCTTTATTCTTCTAGCAAGCCTTATATCAGGATCTAAACAATGCATTGAAGATAAGAGAAGTAAAACTTAGGCATCAAAATAAAATAATGACAGGTAAGTGTACAGATCCAAGTCAAAATTCACCTAGTTTGTTGGACATTGATATTCATTGAACTATATGTAGGAGATATTAAAGTAATGCTAAACTCTAGACAACTGAGGCCATTTTCAATATAACTTCTTAGTGACTTTCAACAATTCCAGATATAACTAATAAGGGATCTCCGATCCATAATTGAAGTTGAGACCTTAGTTCAAGGTAAACAAAAACTTCCAAAGATTTCTTCTAGACACAACTGGAAAGGAATAGATCTTTGCACCTGTGGATTAAGGCTGCATAGCCGAATACAGTATACTGACTAGTTAGGCTAGCCAATAGGAATTAAGTGTGGACTTGTCTGGATGTTCTTTCAAAGTTTATAGGACTCTCATAAAGAATTCTGTACAACAAAAGGAAGCTCGCATAACTGGATATTGCAGTATACCATTCATGAACGAGAAGATACTGAAGTCACTGATACAAGAAGGTTGAGATTCTGGTCCATAGGCTACCAACAGTATTTAAATTCCTTCAGTAGCTGATTAGAATTAAAAAAATTGAAAGTCCAAAGTCAGACTAATGATGTTCTAGGAATAGTAACATAATGTCATAAGTGAAAAAGGTTAACATGATGCCATAAGTGAAAAAGGCTGTTTTATTAGAATGTTTAGGAATTGTTTTTGCTCTACTTAAATTTCTGCTTGCTTGTACTCTTTTTCCTATTGCTTCTTTACCCTGCAAGTCTCTCATACTGTAAAAACAATACACTTATCCATGATGAACAAGTTACTTGATTGAGACATCTCAACTTTTAATAAACATATTTCCAATGGGAAAGCATATTCAAATATTCAATATTCATTGTTATATGCAGTGATATTCTACTAAATGCAGCAAAAACAAAATGACAAAATAATATCTTCAATCATAACAAAAAATGGGTAAATTGTACTAGAAAGATCCATGGACCTCTAAAGAATCCATAAAGCTTTTAATTGTTTTATAAACACAGTCAACTCTGAGAGTTCTAATTCCTCTAAAATATGTTAATTGTGAAGAAAAACCATATCAAGAACTTCAAATAGAACTGTGTTCAATAAATCTAAATTGATTAAAGCCATAACACATGAATTGTGGCTCCATGAAACGACAAAATAAACATATAACAAATAACTGAAAATCATAATTTTGGATCAGGTTCTTGTGTTTAGAAGCAGTTTCAGGCATATATCAAAATGAAAAAAAAAAACAAAAACAAATTATCTACCTGTGTCAACAAATATCTTCATGTTCATCAAGTCACGAACACGAGAATCATGAAAAACAAGGATACCCTCCAAAATAATGACATCTGATGCATTTACCTGGGAACAATGATTGAGTCTGAATATCTAGATATTCCAAGCCAATCGATATTAAAGAAACAATGAATGCTTAAACTGACTCATTTAAATGATAATATCCTAGAAATTTAAGTTGGAATTTATGTAATCATGATACATATTTACAGAAACAGAAGGAAAAAGGATGTACAAAAAGGAATTTATGTGTAATCATTTAAATCAAGTTAAACCAAATAACAGATCAGGGGTTCAAGAACCCAAGATATATGGATCTGGGGCTTGAACAGATTTGTACAAAGTGCGTGGCAGTGGTAGGAGTCGACTACTATATAACACATATCTGCATTTAAGATTTCCATTAAGAATATTAAGATAATTAAGCAACAGAAAACTTCAAAATACTTTATTTTGCAACAAGCATAATATTTGAATAGCAATAACTAGCATTCTAGTGTAATCTATAGATACCTTTCTGAACTTTTCAGGACAACGCTGGTGCTTCTTAAAATCATAAATGGGAACATTGACACAATAGCCACTTTTTAGCTTTTTCATGCACTCTAAAAGTTGTTCAGTATCGAAGGCATCTACCAAAATATAATGAGAAGGTATTAGAAGCTACTATAAAGAAATCATAAATTCCTATAGGTAGAAACATGTACCTATGTTTAGTGCTATCTATAAAGCTCAATACAATTAGTAAGTGATATGCAACACAAGATAATAAAATAATTACCAGGATGATCAAAATTGTAGTCCTGGGCATGCTTAGATTCTTCAGCAGTTAGCCCACAATAAAAAGAATCCTAAGTCATAAGAATCATAGATTTAGCTAACAAGGAAAGCAACGATTAAAATGACCAAGTTCAGCTGTGCCTTGCTAGAAGATGTATCTTATAATAGACAAAGAGGATCCATCATGCACAAGAAGCAAATTTGGCTTTCAACATAACAAAGTTCATACAAACTCAAAGAAGAAAGTGGGAAAGATGTGTTCATATTCAACTGCAATACAACCTTGCACATTATCAATAGTTAATTAAAAGGCAGTATGGTGATTGAAGTTTCTGCCAATGCAGGTCTGGGGAAGGGTTAGACCACATTGGATCTATTGTAAGCAACCTTATCCGACATTACAAGAGGTTGACTCCATAACTTGAACCCGTGACCACAAGGTCACACAGTAGCAACTTTATCATTGCACCAAGGCTCCTCTTCACATTAACGATAGTTAATTCCCTCTAGAAAAAAGGAAAATGTGTAGGCCATGAATGCTGGTTCAGCTTTATTAGCATTGTGATGCCTATAGGAATCTCTTTACAATTTGATTGTGGGAAACCATCTCTGGGAGGATATGGTGAAGCATGAAAATTCACATTTGGATAAAATTTGTTGTTCTTTTTGGACTAAAGCTTTTCAGGAAATGGATAGAGCAAGTTCTAGCAACACTGTAAGTTACCGTTTAATCTGTGTATGCCAATTCTGTACCATCTCTAAGAGGCTATTAATCTTTATGCAGTCAAAAGTAAATTCTGTACGAACTATAAATTCCAGCACTTCTACTTAAGATATATATATATATAGTAAACATGAATATATCCATCTTGCCTACTGATACAGACCGAGACAAAATAAAATATCCACCTAAATCAAGAGAACAAGAAGGCACTTATTGTAATCTCAACCAATCAGACAATGTGATGATTCTCAAGATTATTAACTATTTCTCATCATAGAAGGTGGCAAAGCTTGAACACGTAGCAATTAGGATAGGATAACTTCATCATGTCTCAAGTTCGCAGTAAGTAGGGAGAATCCACAGTCAAGGGAACTAAAATTTATGAACACTGAAGCAAGAATAAATGCCAGAATGTATGTATACTCTCACCCTTACATAGATGAAATCAAATAAAAGACTGAAGCAAATATATTAACGTCTCAAATAATGCAAGCCCTAATTTATAGTTGAATCACGCCGCCATTGCAGTTCCCCAAACGCGGCTTCAGCAACTATGTGTGGCCACGTGTTTCATATAATGCGTTGGGTGAGTGCTCCCCCCCCCCCCCTTTTTTTTTCCACTATAGAGCATTATTTGGATTTCACCCAAAGAACAAAGTGATGAAACATGTGTTGATACAAAAAATATATATATATATATATATACATTTTTTTACCTGATTCACTAGAACGACGCGTTGATCGTGTAGGTGCTGTATGATCCTGTCGCAGACAGTGGTCTTCCCCGAAGCCGTACCCCCACAGACACCTAAACGAAGAAGTAAACTTAATGCTAATCATCAAAGGAATATTTAGCCGATCTAGACAAGAGGCGCCTTGGGTTATCATTTTAAAAGATCACCGATGAAAAAGGGCTGCTTCAGGGAAACCGCGTCGGCGGCGATGGAAGAGGGGCATTCGGGAGATCGGAGGAGCGATGCCTCGGCGGAAGAAGGCGATGACGGGGTGGAGGAAGACAGACAGAGGGAGTCCAGGCGGAAGCTGGTGAAGTTGATGCTCGAGGCCGCCTCGATGACCTCTTCGATCGACTTCTTCGGCATCTGGCTGTTTTCTCTTAACCCTTTTTCCTCCCTTGTGAATTGTGATTTCTCTGGCCAATGTTAATCAACAGTATTTATAGGCGTGGCGAATTCTTGGCCTTCACGTGATGTTCGAATGTCTGCGCCTCACACCACCAAATAGAATGTGACACGTCATTTTCCTTCTTTGAATTTCTCTTTTTTCAGATCTCATTAAATAATCAATATTTACCTCTTCCAAATATATTTTTTCTTCTCTTCCCATCCCCTTGTTGTCACCCTTGCCTCAGTTGTAATTTTCTACAATCATTTGTTCTTTTATGGTTCAGCAGCATAATAGCCATTGGATGAGAGATGAGATCTAAGTACTGATCCTTTCTTGATATGCTCCAATGACTGTTATGTACTAGACCAGGAAGGGACCAGAAGTTATAGATCAGAGGATCCCAACTGTCCTTGCCTAGGTCTGTGTTAATTTAAAAATAGTACGGGCGATCTAGTGGCTAATGCATGAGGTTAGGGTTGTAAATGAACCAAACTTTCGTGAACAAGATTGGTGTTAAGCTTGGTAAGAGATTATTTATGTTCGTTCAATATACACAAGATCAATTAAACAAACAAGTTTGAACACATATGTGTTCAGCTCGTTAGCGTTCGTGAACACCGTTCATGAACAATATTTATTAATA
>JBBPFQ011059285.1:0-10361 GCA_037974815.1 Kaempferia elegans | reverse complement strand
CTCCTCACGCTTTGACTATTTACATTAATTGTTAGTAGTCATCCGTAATTGACCTCATCCATGTTAACCTAGAGATGAATTAACAGGGATACTGGAATGAACAAACCACCTTTTTACCCCCATTATATAATACTCTATTCAGCTTCTCCAATATGCAAATTTAACTCCATTGAAATATAATGGTCTTGTGGTGTTAAACGCCTCTTAAGTAACCATACGGAGAAAGCGCTTGAGAGTTTTGAGAAAATAAAGATTCAACGACAAGCTTTTCTCACATAAATTCCAAAGCCACCTTGATCTCGTGTATATATAATCAAATCGGTAGATCTTTCTCTCTCCTTTCTAGGTGAGCAGTCGACTAGTCGAACATTATTAGTTAACTAGTGTAGCGATTTGACAATTACCTATTACTTTTCTAGCTTTGATGGTAAAATTGAATTGACATTGCTGGGCTAATCAATCGATTGCTAAAAACATCAAAATGTTTCGGTTTAATGTCTGGTCGACTACTTCAATTGACTGACATATTATTTCAAGGCATTTTCAACTATAGTTTGACTAACAAAAAGTTTCTCCTTATTAAGAAATTCTTTGGTTTAAGAACTTCCTCCTCCTATTTAGAATCGGATTCTGGTTGACCTACTAGACTTTACGCAACTATCTAACGCCCAATATTTGTGACATGGTGGAGCTTCTTGTAATCTTGTTGCCTCACTGGGACTTCATTAATTATCTAGCATCAAATTAATCTCAATTTGCTATTTTTTTAGGTCAAGTATTGTTCCATTTGACTCTTTCTCATCTAGAACTTTCTCAAACTTACATTATTTATTGCATTGTATCAAATTTACGTCATTTGTCTATTTTGTTCAGATAATTTAGATAGCCATTTCTTCAAACTAACTGATCTTAAAGATGATAAATCCTATCCTATAAAAATTTCCCACCTTTCATTGAGAACGCTCATCTACTTTGACAATTGACAGTCATATAAGATAGATAATATTGCCCTGAATAACAAAATCGCAGGCACCTGTGTGATTGAATAAAAAAAATAATGCAAAAGACTAATATATATAGATATATTGAAGATTCTTTAATTATTTTATTTATTATAATTAAATGATTTATTTTTTAAATAATAAAAATACTTTTTATAAATTGAAGGAATGGTTTTAATAATTTAATTGGGAATTTAGATTTAAAGTTTTGCAGATTAACCCAAAAACCTACGCAAACTTGGTAACTTGCTCAATTATCATTCTTTAACACTATCTAGCTAGCTAAACAAACAATCATCCCAAAAACGATAAAAAGAAAACAGAAAAAAAGAAGAAGAAAAATTGATACCTGGAGAGATCGACGCGATTTTCCCGTCCAAGGCTACGACGAATTCCCATCTCCGCCGCCATTAAACTGTCATTCCTTCTTCCCCTTCTCTTGTCTCTCCACTCCGATCAGTTTCCCCCTTCCTGTAGTCGCCGGCGATGGACATGGCGGTGGACATGGCGATCGATGCCGCCCCAAACGGCGACGCCTCAGCCTCTGCTCCTGCGGTTCCAGCGGCCCATACCTCCACTGCCCGCCTTGCCCAGATCGCCGAGTCCCTCAAATTGGAGCACCAGCTTGTTAGGGTTCCCTTGGAGCATCTCAAGAAGACGATTCGCAGCAACTACCGCCTGGCCGAGCGGGAGTTCACTGCCGTCCTCAACAGTGTTGCTGAGGCGTCCGGATCATCGGATTCTAGGTCGATGGATGAAACCCTTACCCGCCTCAGCTCCCTCGTCACCCGCCTCCAGGGCCTAAAGCGCAAGGTACCGTTTGCTGGTAGAAGCTTTGTTGGATGTTCAGAGATCTTTGTCTGATCATGTGTGTTTTTTAATGCTTTACTGCAGCTGGAAGAGGGGAGCAAGGTGGAGAATGTGCAGGTACAAAGGTGCCGTGCTCGGTTGGAGCATTTAGGTTCGGTTGCAGATGCAGATAAATTGGATGATTGGAAGGATGCCAGATTAAACCGAATACTAGTTGATTATTTGCTAAGGATGTCTTACTATGATTCTGCAAAGAACCTTGCAGAGACCGCAGGCATTCAGGTTCTAAGTCAGCGCTAACCCATTTAGCTCAAGCAAAACTGTCATTTATAAATATTTGGTTGCTTCCATGATTAGATCATTTCATCTCTATGATAACATAGAAAAAGTTGAAGCATACATATGTTATTGCTTCTAAGGTGCTAATAGTTACAGTACATGTGTTTCTGACTATTGTAATGTTATTTAGCAGTGTTTTATTCATTCTATTTTTTTCGTCATCAAGCGCTTTCCTGTCCTATCATATGTGCAATATTCATTGCTGTCCAAGGCTTGGTTCTTCCTCATCAGGGAGAGATTGTTGATAATTCAGAAGAACACTCTCAGAAAATTTGCTAGGTGGGAGAAGAATATTTATGGGCCCTGAACTTAGTAGTTAGGTATTCTACATTTCTACTTCTAATTGAATTATTTCTAGGCCTAACTAATTTGTAAAAAAATAAGTTATCCTAGATTTATCATTTTAATTAGGATGTCTCTCGGGGTCTCAATATCTTTGAAGGTTCCATTGAAGTAAGACTGCTATTTTCAGTAAGATTAATGTGCAAGGTTAGAACAAGCACATACTGGGAAATCATAATTTTGATCTTTTCATTAAAAGGATCTACCTTCAATCATCCTCTTTTCTGATTGAGTTTATAGGGACGCTAAGTAATTAGTGTCATGGTTCAAAGTGTGCATGTGGTATATTATGGCGCTGTCAATCTCAAGGAGTTTAGTTTGAGAAATAGTCAGTTCCATTTCTTCACAAGTGTCTCCTCCATTGTCATCTTTATTTTACTGTACTTTTCATTCTTCAACTCCTTTCTGTGTAACCCTTTCCAATTCCTTTTAGTGTATGAAACTGAACTTGTTCTCTGAGCTTCTTGGTCTTATTGCATCACTAATCCAAGTTAATTATGATTTTGACATTCTTCCTATAGACTATTAGGATAGACGGAGGGTTATTGAAAATGCATCCTCCTTATTTGGAACAGGGGAATTTAAAATTCAAAATATAATGTGATCGATCTTCCTCAAATTCATCCTTATGAGACGAGGCTTTATTATTTACTTGGGTTCCAAAGCATTGAGTAAAATCAGTTGGAAATTTTGAACCATTTGTTGTACGCGTAATTTCCATCATGTGGATTAATTTGGCCATGTCTTTTTAATCAACCTGACTTGAATCAACCTTTGTTTGCACATAAAATAGAAACTTATACACCAGGGTGCATGGCAGTGTCGCAATTTTCTTCTTCTTGGGTATTGTTGCATTGAGTTTAGTCGGTGATGCAAGACAAGAGAGCTCTTGAGACTGTATTTAAAGGTCACTTCCCTTTGCAATTTTGGTCTCAGTAAATTTCTCCATATGTAGAGGTGGTCTTGGAGTTGATCTGTTCAAAAGATCAGTTCGTTTTGGTTTAATATGTGGTATGGACCACGTTTATATCAATTTCTGTTAGTACAACTTTTTCCCTTTTTTTCCTTTGCATGGAGAATAGGGAAATGTGGCTTGAGCAATATTAGATTTTGGTTGAGTCAATCAAAGAGGCTTGGATGGCCAATTAAAGAGCCACATTAATTTCTTTTTTTTTTTAATTTTAGCTGAAAAAACGGGTAGGGCAAGGCTATGCCTTCCTATGCCTCCATGAACTGTGCCTGTAACCAAAGATGGTGGCAGCTTAGATGGCCAATTGATCAAGCTTTGATAATCAGAGTCTTCTTATCTTCCCTGTGGATGAGATAACCTCTTTGGGTTGTTTGATTTGCTTCTCTCCACTGCGATGAGTGATGTCAACCAATGATGAGGATTGACTGGCTTCAAGGGGTTCACTGAAGGTGAGACCTGGTGGTTTCAAGGAACACTTGAGAGTTGCCTGGGCTTTGGAAGGCAAAGGGCCTTAGTGGCGGATGAGCAAACTTGACAAATAGGACAAGTACCACCCCTTCTCCCATCGCTTCTTTGTCTTCTCTATTGTCGGCATCAAGGAGGGCATATAAAGGGGCTGGCAAAGAAGCTGAGGTTTGTGGAGAAGTAGGGGGAAGCTTTTCCAGCTTGCTTCTCCACTACAGGTGGCGTCAACGAAGAGCAATGAGTGGATAATTTTGTCACACTTTTTTATCTGTGTTCTGCAAAATGAGAGAGAAGGGAGATGATATTATTTTAATTTATTTACGTTATCCATATTTGCTTCTTCATCTTCCCTATTGTTGGCGTTAAAGAGGGTGGGCATAAAAGGGGCTGCAAAGAAGCTGAGGCTTGTGGAAAAGTAGGGGGAAGCTTATCTGGCTTGCATCTTCAGCTTGCTTCTTCACTAAATATGGCATCAACAATGAGCAATGGGCAGATAATTTTATCTCACTTTGTTAATGTCCTGCCAAATGAGAGAGAAGGGAGAGGAGAGTTTTTTTATTTACCGTGTCCATGTTTGCTCATGGTGTAAAGGAGTTGTCCTAGTATTTTTTGTTGTTTTCCCTTTCTTTTTCGTCCTCCCCTTCTCTTGTGTGATCCTCCTTTTATTAACTCTACCCCATGTTACATTCTTGGTAGATTGTAGAAGTTGTCTTATCAATTGAAATTTGTTGTTGTATTTAATTCTCAAAATTTGAAGGGGAACCTTGGCACGATGGTAAAGTTACTATTATGTGATGCAGCGGATAACTATTGGCTCCGTTGATTTACGCATGAATACTGGAAGTGACTACTGAATCCGTTGATTCGCACAGGAATACCGGGAGGGACCTTCTACAACTTGTTAATTCAAAGGGGAATACCAGGAAATATAGGGAAAACACCACGTTTTAAAGAGGAGACGATGGCTAAAAATAACATTAATCAAAACTGCCCCAAACATTAACTAAACATACCCTTATATAGATTCTAAACCTTAGGACCAAAGAAAGGAAATAAATCCCAATGTATAGAACCCAATTCCTAACTTGTAAAGAAAGGAATCCTGCCCCAAAAAAAGGAAAAAGACTCACAATCCTAAAATCTCTAAACGAACTCAAAATATAAAAATACAAAAGATAAAAATTAACAAAAATATCCTAAATACCAAACTCTACAATAATAATAATAATAAAATTAAAATTGTTTTCTCGATTTGCTCTTCTATCTGCATCATTGAAATTGTTTTCTCGATTTGCTATTATGTCTGCATCATGAAAATTGCTTTCTTTATTTGCTTCTCTGTCTATATCACTATGTAACCTAGAGGTTATAGGGTTTGAGTCTCGGAAACAACCTCTTACAAAATAGGGTAAGGCTGCATACAATAGACCCTTCTCCGAGACTCTGCATTGGCGGGAGTTTCGTGCATCGGACTGCCCTTTATTTAATTCTCAAAATTTGGCGCTATTTATATGCTTTTATTGAAATTCTTCCCAATATATGATCAGTCTTTGGTTTAGCATCTTGGATTTGTCTAATTGGTGGGCATTGGTGCTCAGTGCTTGGAGATGAGTATCATATCAAATTTGAGGATGGTTAGACAGATGCGATTGGAACTAATAGATTTCAATTTTTTATTTTAATTGGATGACTCGATCCATACAACTTATATTAACGTGACTTAATTTGAGTCCCATTAGGATCTTGAGTTTTATTTCCTATTTTTTATTTCTGACATTCACATAGTTTGTTGAAATTCATGTGTACAAAATAAATATTTTAAAACGTCAGCAATAGGTTTATGTGATATGAAGAAAATGACAATTGAAACTTGTTTTGTCCGTCATTGGTTGGGTATATATGAAAGGATCATGGACCTTGGGTTCATCTAAGTATGAGAACATAAACACTCATAGAACTACTACATTGCATCACAGGGAACCTTGTGCAGGGAATTTCCTTTTGTGTTAACATAGAGAAGAATTCCTTTGATTCACACCATGAGGTATTGATAGTAAATACTGTTGAAGGTGCCCAACTATATAAACATTTGTAACTACGTTGATGATTGATATTATCATTGTATATCATTCAAATTTTTGTCCTTAATTTTGGACATATAACCTGACAGCAAGGCATAAGGAAATTAAAATCACTGAAGATTTAGTTTCTATTTTCTAGAAAATGGCAAGAACAAATATGTCGCTTATTTACTTGGATGTCCTTGAGCTCTTTTACATGATATGCCCCAGTGCTTTCCATCATTCACATAGTTGACAAAGATTGCCATCGAGCCGATATTAGACTTCCATAGGAAATTTTGTTCAATTGCTGTTTACTTTAGTCATGACACCCACTTGATAAATGTTTCATCTTTGTCCTGGCTGATCCAATAAGTTGCTTGTGATAGGAACTTGCTGATATTGATGTCTTTTTCGAGGCAAAGAGAGTTATTGAATCTCTCCGGAGCAAGGACCTAGCTCCTGCTTTAGCATGGTGTGCAGAGAACAAACCCAGGTTGAAGAAATCAAAGGTATTTTTTATATGCAATAGACGGAAAGATTTATTCTTAATTTTCCCCAGTTGATTTCTGACTATTTTACATTGTCTTGGGCAATTGCACAACCCTACTTGTATTAGTAAATTTATTTATCTTTTTGTAAGAAGAGATATTTGTAACACCTTTTCAATACAATTTTAGTACTTAACAAGATTGTGTTGCTCTTCTAGGGGTGAGATTTAGATTTTATCATATGCTTTGTTTTCTTGACATGAATGAAGTATGACTCTTCTAAGCATTGCCTTTAATATGATTGAAATGCGTCTATAATTTCGTGTTGTGATAAGAAGAAACTCTTCAGAGGATCTAGTTGAATCTTCATAATGCTCTTAAAACTTTGTCAGAACTGTCACCAACTAAATTGTGTTATTAGGCTGGTATACCTATACTTGCTGGCTTTATGTTTGTTTAAATATATCCTTTTCTGCATCACCTAATGAGAAATTGATTGATCTGAAAAGGAAAAGAAAGATGCGGTTTATTATCTGACATTTCTTGTCTTGTAGTTTTATTGTTTATCTAATTAAATTATTCGATGTTTTATCCAAATATAGAATTAACATGGTGAATCCAGTGAAGATTTCATGCTTTCCTTTAGACCTTAAGTTGTTTTATTATACTATATTCTTATGGCAAAGCAAGTTTGATTTCTTTTAAGTAGATGAGAATCTGTTGGGTTTGGATTTATCTATACAGAATATTATTTATGGATAAATGTTAATGTTAAAAATTTTAAACCATTTATCTCTTGTCAATCTAAATTGCAGAGTAAGCTTGAGTTTCAACTGAGGCTTCAGGAGTTTATAGAACTAGTGCGGGCTAATGAGCATATGAAAGCTATTTTCTATGCCCGAAGGTATCTTGCACCCTGGGCAGCTACTAATATGAAGGAAATGCAGCGTGTTGTGACAACATTGGCTTTTAGGCACAATACTGAATGTTCAATTTATAAGGTATGCTAAAAGCTCTCTAGTCCTCATAAACCTTAGCTTATGATTCTTTCATTTTGCTATTTATTTTGCAGAAGTATGTCTTTTGTTCGAGTTAGTCTATTTCCTTTTCTTTTTCCTATGGAAGTCTATTTCTTCTCATGGAGTTCATCTTATCATCACATTTTGCTCTAATAAATAATAACTGTATTCAAAATTCTCAATCCATTGCTTTATTCATGAAAGAGCAATATTGAGATGTTGCTCAAGATTTTTCTTTTCTTTTTTCCGCAAGAGCTTCTTGGGGTTTGATCCATACTCTATCCAGGAAAGTGTAGACTCATAGCTCGATATAACAGTTACTTGCTTTATAGAACTTGAAGGTATATATCACCGCATTTTGAAGTTCTTAGTGTTCAATAAAGAAACCACTGGTCAGATCTATATAGTTACTGTTGGGAATTGATGGCTATATTATAGCTTGTATGATCACACAAGTCGTGAAGAGGAAATTTTGCTCTAATACCGCGTTACATTTTAAAATTGAAATTTCCCACTTATCCTTTATTTGCTTTTATATTCTTAACAGTTTTCCATAAATTTCCCATCTTTTCTAGGTCTTATTTGAGCCCACACAATGGGACTATCTGGTAGAGCAGTTCAAGCAGGAATTCTGTAGATTATTTGGCATGACTAATGAACCTCTACTGAATATCTATCTCCAAGCCGGCTTGACAGCCCTCAAGACTCCGTATCCTTGGGTTATTACATGATGAATTCAAAAACCTTTAAAATGCAGTCGATCTCTTGTTTCCATGTCCATCATCTTTTGAGATGGCTTTTATCAACTATTATTTTTATTCCTTGCTTTTTTATATCATATGGAGCCGTGTTTCTCTCTTGACCTCACTAAGACTTTGTTACAAGGAGGCTTGCAGCAAAGAAGATCCATTATCCCAAGAAGGCTTCCGCAAATTGGCCGAACCATTACCATTCTCGAAACTGCACCACTCTAAGTTAGTTTGCTACATTTCCAAGAAGCCGATGGATCATGAGAATCCACCACTTGTTTTACCAAATGGCCATGTGTACAGTACTAAGGTATGGCTATCTCTGACCAACCTTGATCACCAGCTTTCAAATCAGAAGTTAATAATACGCTAAGCAAATCTTATGTTCACTTCGTCATGGCGAAGGCTCTTGAAGAAATGGCCAGACAAAATGACGGCAAAATCACCTGTCCGAGGACCGGCGAGGTATGCAACTTCACCGAACTTGTGAAGGCCTTCATTTCATGAATTTATGGAGCTTTACCTCCCAATTGGAGCAAATCGTTCCGGTTATGTTGCCATCTCGCAAGAATAATCTAAAGCTGGTTTGATTGTGATGGCTAACTGGCAATCCAGTTACAGACTAGGTTTCAGGAAAACTGTGATTTCACGTACCCATATGACAATTATGTAATATTACTTTTATATGCATATCGTTCTTTAGGTTCAATCCGGCAATTTGCCAGTTTGTGTTTCCAACAACACGCCATCAAAGCATCATCTGATGACAAGCCATCCACCATGAAAATGTCGTGGAGGGTGATTTTACGATTTTAACATGTAAAATGCCTAGTGTATGTAAGAAGTAAGAACTATCGCAATTGACCAAAGGCACTTGTTGCTGAATTCTTAAATACGTGGTTGTTTTTCATTTTACTCCCAGTGTTGAATTTTATTTATTAGTAATCTAGGTATCCGGTTCAAATAATCCTAAAAGTCATCTATTTGATTTATGAACATTTTTCATCTGTTATTAGGTAAATTAAACCATCCATATAGTTAGTACTTTTAGATCTGCTATTTATTAGAGAGAAAAATTACCTACAGTGGTGGTGTTGGATTTTAAATTGTAACATTTGTGGTGTTGAATTTTAAATTGTCAAAAAGGTGATTACGTTTATCCTAAATATTTTTCACTATTCGTCTTTTGGTTATGTGAAGGGAGATAATAAATTACTAAGTCAATTTATAGCCGATCGTTAAATAATTAAGAGGTGTAGGAGTTTTTTTTCCTATTGAGTATGACTTACTAGAAATACCATTGTGGGGTTGGATTTTAAATTGTAATAAAAGATAATTACTTCCACCTCAAATACCCTTCATAATTCGTAGCTAAGTTTTGTGAGAGATAAATTACAGGATAAACTTATAGTTGATCATCAAATTAATTAGGAAGTGAAAAGGATTTTTTTTTCCCCTAAGCATATGTATCCATCGAAATCGATCTCATACCCCAAGGTGTTAGATTTGAAAGAACATTACAGCATCACAATGGTTTGATTGAGGATTTATGTAAAATCAAAATCACTTTAGTTTTTAAAAATCAGCATCGTATACAATATTACAGTGGTTGGAGGGGTAAAATTGAAAATATACGTGTCATCTGATAAATTTAAATGTTATATGCGGCTTATGAGGATTTCGTAATTTTAAACGTGTCTACTTAAATTGCCCTGATAATTAAGAAACTATAATATTAAATAAAATCTTTTGCATTAAATGCATGTTCAAACTTTGAATATAAAAATAAGTTTTTTTTTTAAATCTCGTGGGCAAGGGCGAATTCGGGTTGAGTTCGATTCGACTCTAATTTCATTCTAGTTTTAATTTCTAAGTTACTCGTAATAAAATTAAATAGTTCATGGACGACTTGAACTCGATTTAAAAAAGACTCATTTAAAAGTATATACAAACACACACTCACGGTGTGTGATCATCGTGAGTGACTTTACACGAGAGACTCCTTCTATGTTCGTGAGCCTCTAATAATTCTCTCTCTATATGTATTGATCTGAGCGAAGAGAAGTCAGGTCAAAGTCGGTTAACAAGGGAGCCATATCAGGTCAAGGACGGTTA
>JBBPFQ011059070.1:0-10363 GCA_037974815.1 Kaempferia elegans | reverse complement strand
TAATAATAATAATAATAATAATAATAATAATAATAATAATAATAATAATAATAATAATAATAATAATAATAATAATCATAAATTATTTTTCATACTTAATATAATAATAATATAATGATAAATTAATAAATTTTACTTACGTATTGTGAATTAGTCCACGTGTCATTGATGGTCACCGCAGAGTTAATATATAAAGTACTTATCCTTATACTAAATGAATCATTAGGTGATAAAAAAGAAAATTAAAATAAAAATAATGATACACCATCGTATCTCTCATCCTTTACTTCTCAATGTAGATGTAATATTTCTTAAATAAAGTTTTGGAACCGGTGTTAACCTGCCGGGTTGGTAACTATTAAAAAATTATAGAATTATCTGCTCTTACTTGAATTATTTGCATAAACTTACACTTGCATAAGCTTCGGGGAATATTTGTAGCAGTCCACGCGGGAAGTGTTGAATATTGCATGGGTGTTTGCCATAATGAAATTCTAGCTAGGATCAATTCTCGATAGCGCAATGCATGTTAATCCCCACAATTTTATTGGATTATAAAGTTATAAATAGTCTCACGTATAAAATATATGAGAAAGATAATAAATTTATAGGAGAAAGATATCTTTATTAGTATGAGGTCTTTTAGATAGAACCTAAAAGTAAAATAATAAGAACTTATGTCTAAAGTGAATAATATCATATTATTATGAAGATATATGGATTCTTTTTATGCACAACAATTAGTATCAGAGCTCGGAGTAGCAGAAGGACTAACCACTAACTGTACATAAGAGTTATGATCCAATCGAATCATCTAGATAAAATATTGACCTCGAAAAAAAAGTGACACTAAAAATAAGATTTATGGTCCAATCATACTATTATAGAGATATCAAATTTTTTTTCTTAGAATTCAATAAACTTTACCATAAGGATCAGTGTTTCAATAACAAAAAGTTCACCATGATTTACCATCCTTAGTATAACCTAGGGACGAACAATAGAGAATATTTATAACAGATGGAGTAATAATCTACCGAAGCAATATGGAATTTCACACTAAATGAGCACAAAATCAATATGCAGGTGGAGTCTGAAACATGTAAGACTATCTTTTTCTATAAAACTTTTCTAATTTTTTATTTCTCTTTTAATAAAAAATATGTTTATAGTAATTGTTTAGTATTGGTGGACCAGCATCCTTTATAAATAAAAAAAATAAATTTTATGGTGTAAATAAGTCAAAAGCATAATGACAGGATTTTTTTTTACTTCTAATTTTTTAAAATTTATCAAAAGAAAAGTATACAAATTTACAGCGGAAGCAGACACCCCTCTAAGATAATTTTTTATAAAAAAAACTAATATATCTTTAATTCCCTGTGTTTAGATTTGACCTTTTAAAAAATAATATCAAAAATTAGATGTGAGATTAATCTTTGATCAAAAGTTAAATATGAGAAATTTATTATCTCTTGTATTTTTTTATAATAATTAGAAAAATATATTAAATTAATTATTATATGTAAAACTCCTCATAAAATTTATACATGCACCATCCTAATTAACATACAAAAGGGAGTGAGTTGTCCACGTTGTTGGAAGAGCCTTTCCTAAGGTGGTGTTGTCGAAGATGCCTACAAAGCAATAGAAGGGAGTCGTAAAGCATTGCTAGAAAGGCTAAATTATCGAGAGAACCTGCAAAGAGTAAAAGAGTGTGGAAGGAGATTACAATGGAGGCCGAGAGTGCTTCTACTCATCTACTCCTACGCTCAAGTCAACCTTCGATGGGGGAGGTGAAAAAGTTGAATTTAGTTTGCCTCTTTATCCAGTCACCAACACGTATCACATCTTCTTTTCGAAGAGAAATCCTCGTTCTATCGAAGGAGCATGAGACCAAGAGTAATAAAAAATTTAATAATTTAATAAATATTTATAAGTTCTTTGAAATAATTATTTTTGTAAGAAAAATATAGGTAGTAATAAAATGATGCATAGGGTAAAAATACTCGATCTCAGAGATATTGGGATGAGGATAAAGTTAAATACTTGATATATATGAGAGTAAATATAATGGATCGGTATTGATACAAAGGATATAAATTCACCCAAATTTGATCCATGGTCGACATAGATGTTTATTTTATTCTGGCTAAGCTAAACGACGATGCGAGTTTACTTGGGTGGTCGGCCCGGTGAGACGATCATTTTACTTCCTATTTGGAAAATTATAATGCTATGATACTTTAACGCATGGATTGAAACAAATTGAAAAAAATAAAAATAATAAATGAAAGAAAAAAAATGTATAGTGACTTAGGTAATCTATAATGTGAGATTTTTAAAGAGGGTTTTTGAAATAAAAAAGTTGAAGAAAAAACTCTAATCGTTATAGACCTAAGATTTGAGGTTTATAATATTTCATCTCAAAATTAACAATAATTCATCTCAAAATTACCAATAATTTAACAAGACGCAACAACGAAGCATCTCTAATGACAGTAGTGACTTAGTGCATCTCCAATGGCGAATGAGGGCTAGCGGAGACGATGAATTCCTATCATTACCCCTTGATTGGAGACTTAATAGTGGGCAAATAAATTGTTTCGAGATTTGCTCTTTTGACGATGGCTAAAGTCGTGGCTTTTGTTTGATACTCTTCAATAAGAATTGCCTTTTAGTTACAAGTAACCAGTAGATGTTGCATTATGCTGATGCTAAAGCGTACTCAACGAGTAGAAATGCTTTACAATTATAGCGTGACATAAAAAGATGGATAGACATGCGATAAATACATCTTGTTTTAGCATTAACTAAGGCACAAAAACATCGACAAGAAACTAAAAGAACAAAACAAGAAATAAAGCTTGATAATCAACACAGCACAAAACAAGCCATTCAAATCATAGCCAAGAAAGCGAAGATCTCCAAGCAACATTGCAGGTTGTTTTCAAATCATAGCCAAGGGGAATAACAACGTCATTTCCCCTTGCTCGCTATCACTTCTTGAACATATCTCGACGCCCCTTAAGTGCCTTCCGGAGCATGAAGACTGCCCAAGCAGTTCCGAATGCGTGCCCTACGGCACCAAGGCCATAATGTGTAATTTCAGCTACTTGATCGCCGTACCTAAAAAAAAATACCAAGAATCAATTTATCAGATAAAATGCCAAGAACTATAGACAAATAAAGTGGTTCATTCTGTTTAAATATTAGAAGGGTTTTATTTCTCAAGTGACCAGGCGGTGATCAAAGTGGAATCTACAATAGACAATTATAGATGAGGAGACATTAAGGAGTACAAAAAACATGAGTAATGCATTAATCTCAGTTGATAAGAACTTCCAGTGAGAATAACTTGGACTCTAAACTTTCAAATAACAATATGGTCTTACAAAGACGATGTTGATTTATAATAGGTCCCAGAATTAATCGTATTAGCTAGGGTTTTTAGTCTACTCGAATTTATCGTATTAGCTTGGACATTTGCCCCGTACAAACTACAAATGATCTACCAGACGGATGATAATATTGTAAATTGAAATTTTAAAAAGTTAAAGAATCATAAATGTCTAAATACCTGTGAGACACAAGTCCAGTGGTTACAACTGAAGATGTTTGGATGACATTCTCACCAGCCACTTGAACAGCCTGACAAATTTTTCCTGTTGACATAAATCCAAGGACAAAACAAGTAAATTCTGTTAGAAACAACATAGACATGGAGGCAAGAGGAAGCTTATAATTTTCAAAGTTGAGCTTCAGTTTATAATTTTGAAATTTAGGCTGAAGATGTAAATGTTTGATAACACATTTAAAAAAGTGCAAAGAATGAAAAATAATAGCAAATAATTATCTAGAGGAAAATTCAGTAAGATCATATTAAACATTATTATCAGACGACGTAATGAGAATCAGGACGACTGATCATATTGTGTTGTTCCACTGGTAGTTGCTATAGATCAACGTGAAAACTACTGCTGCAATTAAACCCATAGCAACACTTGATCATAGTGCAGATACCTAGAATCTGATTTAAGTGCAAAATAGTTTAGTTAATATATAAAAGGTGTTTTTGCATTCCTTTATGCTTTGTCAATGAATTAGAAGATCTACTTTGAATAAAAACAATGCTCTCAAACTACAGTAGAATGTATTGAAGAAGGCCAAACTAGGAAAAAAATTATCTTATTAATTAAAGAAAAATATCATTTTATAAAATTCTTGTGATAGGAAGACTCAAAACGAGACATGAAAATGACACTGCAAGAATCATTGAGTCATTCAAGAAATCAACATAATAAGAGAACAACAGGTTAGTTGATTGATAACTTGATATTTCAGACCAATTTTAGCAACAATATATAAAATAAGCATAAATAACTAAGAAGTCAGGTCAGCATTGATAGATCAAAAAGATGGCATGCCAAGGTAAATGGAGAATGCATCCAATCTTTCTGTATGGCAATACTGAAAGGAAGATTGATGCACAAGGAAACAGTTCTCTTTTGGCAAGAAGATCAGTATAAAAGACAAAGACCATTGATGATAAACATGGCAATCAAATGAATAAAACAATACAAATCAAGTTAAGAAATAAAAATGCAACCTAATTGGAAATAATAAACAGCAAAACAAAAATCTCAAACAGATATTATTTCCAACTATGAGTTACAGGGTTAAACTAATGCTGAGATAGAAAATCAACCAAGCAAACAGAGAAGTAAAAAAATTAATATCGTACCAAAACCATCAAAAGATGCAAGGATGATTTCCCCGGGCAATGATTCAAAGAATTTCTTGCCTACTTCTGAATTTATAACAGAACTTGTGAAACAAGCAGGAACCTTTACAACATCAGATAGAATTCCAGTAGCTAACTTCTCTGACATTGTTGTGACGCTCTTCACCCTTCAGGAAGATGAACATGTCATCAAGTGAAAAAAAAAACAACTGGTCAAAATAAAATTGTGTTTGTAAAAGTAATGTCATTGGTTACTGAAAGGGAAATTTATGAGAAGCATAAGAACAAGTATTACAGTCTCGGCCTAGGATCTAGAACAAAATGGAAGCATAACCTTGAATTAACTTGGATTGCGGACTAAACAAGTTAAAATTATTGAGAGGAAATACTAGTTAAACATGGCTAATGATTCACAACTGCCTCCAGTAAAACTAGGAAACAGATTATGGCCACTAAAAATTCTTATCATTTGAGGTTGACGCCACTAAAGTGAGGCACCTGTGTGTTACATACAAGAAGAAATTAAGAATTGGATAAATTTAGATTACTGGTGTTTGGTAAGGTGAAAAGCAATTAAATGGGGCATATATTGATAAACTTCCCTAAAATCCTAAGGAAAATGAAACATCAAACCAAACCTTTTCATGCTATTCATGGCGTCCTTGCTGATCTCTACGGGCTTCGAACCTGGTTCTATTCTTCTCTTCAGAAGATCCTCTCCCTGCTTGAGCCGATCCACCGTCACGTCCCCGCACCATAAGATGCCCTTGATGATCTGCGTGGAACCATTGGCGATCATCTTCGCGACCGAGCTGTTATATTCCTCCACGTTCGGCGCGAGGGGATCTGAACTGCCCTTGGTCACCGATCCATCCAGCACACCCGCCGAAGGGAAATCCTTTCCCGTAACATCAATCTTCTGCACGGAAAAGCTACTGTAGTCCTGGAGGAGACGATCGAGTTTTTTTAGGAGTCCCTCCTGCCCCTTGAAGGCGAAGATGAGGCCATAATTAAGGAGATCACTACCGCCGTCGTCCTCTTGATTGTCGACGGGGGTCGGCAGCGGCACGTGGAGGGAAAAGAAGTAGTGGGCATCGTCGAGTTTTACAACAGCCTCTCCGCGAGCGAGGGGCCATTGGACGAGGCCGCCATCGACGCGGGCGAGGACAGCGTGGGTGTTGTCGCCCTGGCGGAGGCAGACGAGGGAGAAGTCGCCGGCGGCAAGCTTGATGCTGCGCTGGGGGCCGATGAGGTGGAGAATGGCGCCAGGAATGCGAATGAGGGTTTCCTCGACGGGAGGCGGGGCGTGGTTGTCGACACTACCGGCCATGTCGACGGAAGTGTATAGGGATGGGGCGGAGGGGGCAAGGGAAGTAGTGGGAAGGGAGGGCTTTAAGGAGGAGGAGGAGGAGGAGGAGGGGGAAGGTGAGTGGAGTTCGTTGAGAATTGGATTCGATGAGTTGCGGGTAAAGCGACGGATTCCGAGAATCCATTGCTTCGTCGCTTCGGGAAGGTGGCAAAATAAATACCAGCGGAGACCAAAGCGGCGGACGACGAATCATTTAATTCCAATTTTGGAAAATTTTTAACGCTCTGTTAACTTAAAAAGGAAAGTTCAAAAGAAAAAATAAAATAAAATACTGATGAAAGAAAAAGATTCACCTAGCACACACGGTGCACCTAGGTGACTGAATTACCAGTGAAACTATAGGATAACACATTAACTAAAAGTAAATAAAATTAGAATTAGAATTATTCTTATATTTTGAATAATTCTAATATTTCGTTGTAATAAATAGTTTAATATTTTCTCCGAATAATTCTCTTACTTGGTCAATTGACCAAGTACCTAATGTAAACTATAAATATGGTACTTACCTTAGGCAAGTATCATTACGAAATAATAAGATTTATTTTTTGTACTTCAATATGGTATCAGAGCCATATCCCTCTAATCCCTAAATTCTCTCTTTTTTTTTTCGCCGCACCCTCTCTCTCTTCCGCCAATTTTTTCTCTCTCTCGCGATTTTCACTTCGCGATCTTCCCTTCGCGCCGCACGCCTCCGCCTCGCATCGCACAGCAACACCGTCGCACAGCAGCGCCGCCGCACGACGAAGGCCGCCATCTTCGCTGCCACTGCTCTCTGGCTGTGTTGCGCTCGACCACCGCTGCTACTGCTTTCTCCCAGAACCTCCTCGTCGCCGCCTCCCTGACGCGCTCACTGTTCACTTACCTCGGCGTCAGCGGCAACGACTTCTCTGGTGAACTTTCGCACCGGCTGTTCCTAATTTCCCGAGCACGACAGCACCCTTCGCTGGCACTCAACAAAGCCGCACAGCACCGCACAACAGCAACTTCGCCTCCTCCGGTGCTCCTTTCCCGATCATGGGTACATCGCCGGCGTGCGGTTGTCTCTGTCGTCGTCTGTGCACCCATCGCCACCGAGGCAGAGAAAGACCAGGCTATATATCTTCTCCCTCCACCTCTCTGCTGCTCCGGAAGCTCATGATATAGTCAGATTAATTCATGGTGAATTTTAATGAAGCTAACTTCCGAAGCCACCTACAATCACTTGCAACTTGAAGACCTCCTCTCCACCTCGAGCAGTACCGTTGCCATCCACAAATAGCTTCTATATCCTGGTGCAATCTCTTTCTTCTCTGTTACGTGGCCGGTACATCTCTAAATTCTTTCAGTTTTAATCACTACCTATATATATAATGTCGGAACTTTCATCTTCCCCCACAAAAACAACCCAACTCTCCTCTTTACCTATGAATGCCCTCTCTTACCTATCCATCAAACTCAACAATGACAATTATTTATGTTGGAAAACACAATTTCTTTCTCTACTTCGTGTTCACGATTTACTTGGAATTGTTGATGGCACTTCTCCCAAGCCACAAGAAGATGATCCAAATTATGCTGTATGGAGCAAGAATGATCAGATAATTATGGCATGGATGACCTCTACATTCAGTGAGTCTATATTTCCTATAATTATTGGTCTTGATAGCTCTCGCCAAATATGGGATGCTCTTGCTCGAACCTTTGCTTCCCACTCTCAAACCCGGGTTCTTCAACTACGCATGCAACTACAATCAATACAACGAGGAGACAAGTCGATCAACGAATATGTACAAGCAATCAAGATCATTGCCAACAATCTAGCTGTAATTGGACATCCAATTTCGGAACCAGATCTATGTATGCATGTTCTTGCAGGTTTGGGACCGCAGTATGATAATTTTGTTCCTAGCGTGACAGCCCGCACAGATCAAATATCACTTGATACCCTTCATGGCATACTATCCTCTCATGAAACATTTCTCCAACTACAATCTCAACGGATATCAGATGTCGCCGCTCTTACAGCTCGCACAACTCGCAATACAGACGATGCTTCCTATCATCAACAAAATCAACGAAATCACGGTGGAAGAAATAGAGGACGAGGATATGAACGAGGACGAGGACGCGGATATGGACGAGGACGCGGATATGGACGAGGTCGAGGTAGAGGACGATGTCAAATTTGCTTCGACTATGGTCACTTTGCCAATCAATGTTATAAGAGATTTGATGCAAATTTTCCCGGAGGCTTTGCATCATCATATCAAGCTTCATCCTCAACCTCGTCATCTCATCCAGGAGCATTCTCCCTTGCAAGCAATCCGTATATTTCTCCATCAAATATTTCAAACTCAGGATGGCATCCGGATTCTGGAGCAACTCATCATGTTACATCTGATTATGACATTCTTGAAGATCCCACTTCCTATCATGGTCCTGACACAGTACAAGTAGGCAACGGCTCAGGTTTGCAAATTGCTAATCTTGGAAACACATTTTTTCATTCCTCTGGTCGTATCTTTCACATGCGCAATACTCTTCATGTTCCCTCCATCACTAAAAATGTACTTTCAGTCTGTCAATTTGCTCTTGACAATAATGTGTTTTTTGAATTTCATCCTCATTTTTGTCTTGTGAAGGATCTCACAACAGGAGTCACCCTCCTTCGAGAAAAATTAGGGATGGTCTTTATTACCTCCAACCGACATCCACAAAAGCTCTTATTGGAGAATGCACAAATAAATCCTCCTGATATGCACGACTTGATCATCTATCTCTACGTCTTGTTCAAAAAATCATTAATCTGTTTAACTTACCAACTTCTGAGGCATTTTCATCACATTCTTGTGAAACTTGTTTGAAAGCAAAAAACCACAAATTACACTTTGTCTCTTCTTCTCATTTGTCTAAGTTTTCCTTAGAAATAATACACTCTGATGTTTGGGGTTATGCTAATATTTTATCAAATCAAGGTTTTTTTATTATATTACTTTTATTGATGACTTTAGTAAGTTTACATGGGTTTTTCTTATGAAACGAAAATATGATCTCTTCGATATTTTTTGTCAATTCAAAGATAGGTTGAATGTTATTTTGGTTGTAAAATCTTCTCTCTTCACTCTGATTGGGGTGGAGAATATCAAACACTTCATCGCCACCTAAACTCTTTTGGCATCCTTCATCGAGTCTCTTGTCCTCACACTCCCGAACAAAAATGGCTTTGCAAAAAGAAAGAATCATCATATAATCGAAACTACCTTGGCTCTTCTTAATCATGCATATGTTCCACTCAAATTTTGGGATGACTCAATTCAAACTATAGTCTATCTTAATTATTAATCGTCTCCCTACTTCATTACTTCAACACAAATGTCCTATGGAAAACCTCCACAATCAACCTCCAACTACATCTTCTGACGCATCTTCGGTAGCGCATGTTATCCATGGCTATGACCATACTCTAAACATAAGCTAAATTCTCGTTCTCAACAATGTGTTTTCCTCGGTTATAGTAATTTGCACAATGAATATCGTTGTTTACATATACCAACAGGACGTGTATATATATCTTGGCATGTCATTTTTGATGAATCCATGTTTTCTTTTGTAACCACAACAATAACCATATCTTTAGGGAATGGTGATACATTTTTACCACCACCTAATATCATATCTGAGTTTCCACAGGTTGCTCACCCAATCACACACACTGAAAATTCAAGAAGGGATGGTATCCTAGGGCCCGCTCCAAAACTCTTTACAAACTCCCCTACATTATCAGATCCACCTCAAGTAGCTACTCCATTAAGAGAATGACGTTCTGATATTATCAGAAGAGACATTACTATCTCCTCACCAGCAATAGATGATATGCTCCCTAATTCTGAATCTTCAAATAATGCAAGTCCATCATCATATTCACCATCAACAAGTAGTTCAAATAATGTTCTGTTAGGACCAATGCGTACGGGCTAGAGGGGGGTGAATAATCCGTCACCCCCAAATCGTCGTCTTCCCTACACGGTTAGTTTACACAGCGAAAATCTAAACAAATCACTAACCAAAACACAAGAAAGACAAACTGATGTGTTCACTAGGGTTCGGAGATAAAGCTTCTACTCCCCGTGTCCGTGAGGTGGAAATCCCTCTATCCGTCGGTGGATGAAACCCCGGAACCTCCGGCTAGACCCTTGTCGCTCCTTGTGGGTGGAGAAACCTCACCACAATCTCTTGGACACACAAGATCACCAAAGACTACTAATCTG